>JAPPVO010002524.1:0-15833 GCA_030407325.1 Camellia japonica | reverse complement strand
ATATTATAAAATTTTGAGTATTATTACAAAAATTATATTTTTTTGAAAAAAATCAAGCTTTGGGAGACAAACCCATGTGTGGCCCTCATTTTTGTCTTGCCATCATTTCCCCTCCTTTCCCTTTTTCCTTCTTCATTTTCTCTTTTCTTTTGCTGAGCAGAGAGCTTAGCTCTCTCTTTCCCTCAAACGTCTCTCTCTCTCTCTCTCTCTCTCTTTTTATTTCTCCATTGATGTTCAATCTTTGAGCTTGAAATGGGAGTCTTTAAAGTGAGATTTTGCCAAAGTGTTGTAAATGAAAATCAGAGAGCTTGTCGTGATCTTCGCAATGGTGTTCTCGGATTCATGATCGGGTGACATTTGCATTTTTAGATTTGCTTTTCTTCATATTTGAGGTAGGGACTTTCTTCATATTTTTACATTAAAGTTATGTTAGGTTATTTTGAGAAAATATGTCATTATGAGAGGTATTGCATATATATATATATATTTAGATTTTGTTTGGTAATTTTTGGAAGAAAATTAGGTTGAAGTGTTAAGAATATTGTTATTTTGAAATTGATTTGGAAAAAAATTCTTGTGTTGGAAATACTTGTTAAAAATCCGAAAATAAAATAAAATTAATAGTTGTATGAGTTGTATCTACCTCATATCATGGTTAGATAATTTATTTTGGAAAAAATATGTTGAAATATTTATCTCATCTTTGATTTTGAAATTTATTTTTGAAAAGAAAAATAAATTGATGTTGAGGAATATGGAGTAAATGCTTAAGTAGGAATATAGAGTTGCTTTGGGATTAAAAACTCTAAAAGTGTTATATTCATGATATTTATAAAAGATGATATGTTGATAATTAAGTTGTGTTCATTTTTATGAAATAAAAATGTGAAATGTGGACTTTCAAACTCAAACCTTGAAAATGTTACTATTGGGCATATTCATAATTTTTTATGTAAATATCATATTGGTTAAGTAATTTTAGAAAAAGTTGTGAAATTGTTATTGGTAGAGAATTTGGTAAAAATATTACCTCTTTAAATAGCTTGGCATGAAAAATGGTTATGTTAAAATATAGTTATATTTGAAGGATGAGGCATGTGAAGTTAGGTTTGGTATTATTAATTTGAAATTTTTTGAATATAATAAACTTACTAATTTAATGGATTAAATTAATTTTGGTTAAAATGTTATATCTGTTATGGTTAAAAGTGTGTTATTAAGATTATACCATAACTTTTGACATAGTATGATGTAAATGGTAACATTTAATAAGTAGGGATTTCCTTTGAATTATATATACGTTTTTGCAAGATCTAGATGATTTTCGAAATCATCCTTTGATTTATTTTGAAAATTAATTGTTGATTTAAGAAGATGAGAGATTTTTTTTTGAAAGTGGGTTTATTTTCTTATTTCTTTTAAACTGGAAATTGAGGGTTTTGAACTATGAGGATTGAAGAGAGATGTTTTGGTGACTTTCTTTCAATAAATGAAGATGAGTGGTTTTGGTGAGAAAATTTAAAAATGGGAGGTTTTTAAGAAAGATATTGACAATCTTTGAAGATGTTGTTATATTTATCTTGTGTGCCAAAATAAATGATGTTTGAAAAATTGTTTATTTGTTTACATATAAATGATGGTTTTCATGGAATATGAGAATTGTTGAAATTTTGAAAATTGTTCAAAATGTTGATATAGTCTTGAAGTGACTAAACGGTTGAGATCACTCTAAGTGTGGGAATTTTCTTGTCCCATGGATGAATTGGAATAAAAGTATTTATATTCATCTTGAGAAATTATATTGAAATGAGAAATGAGAATTTTGATCACAATGGGAATATTGTGTGGAAGTATTGAAGTGGAAGAAATATTGTATTGTATTATTAATCATTGCATTGGCATATCAATTCATTTGATAATGATGAGCTTTAAAATTTGATTTGAAAACTTTGCATTGAGAAAGGAATGTTGGGAAACAAGTTTTCAAAAAATGATTTTTGGGTAAATACGGTGGTAAGTGTCATGACCCGAACCCACCCCTATGGGTTAAAGACATAACCGGCCAGTAATCCTGAGATTACCTACGGCCTCAAACCAAAACAGACGTAACTCAACAGAGTAAAGGGGCCAAATGGAAGCAATAATTAAAAACTTTGTCCATAGAGTCGTGCTTATATGCACTATAAAACAAGCCATGCGCATATACGTTAATAACCCACGACAAAATACAGTACCATAAAATCTTTTTTAGACAGGATCATCTAAACTGAGTCAACCCATATCAAAACTACATACCGATATACACAAGGTCCTTGCCAACAAGACAAAATGTAAATATATAAAGAGAATGGCAAGGTTGGGTCTCGTGCGTGAGACACAAGGCTGACTCTCCAAAACTCATGTTGTTCCTGGCAGACTTCACTGGGGCTGGGTTTGGACTTCTCTTGGCTCACCTACAAACACATGAATGAGCGTGAGCGATAGCCCAGTGAATAATATCAAATACAGAAATTACTTAACAATGTAGAACAACATGTTCCAAACGGCCTTGGGCCCAATTCATATTTCTATTTAACAGATATATATAACTATACGAAATACAAATCAAGTGATTGTAATTCCAAACATTCTGGCCTTTGGCCCATTCAGATTTCCATTCTTGTCAAAACGGCCTTCGGCCCATTCGATTATGTCAAAACGGCCTTCGGCCCATTCGTTTATGTCAAAACGGCCTTCGGCCCATTCGTTTATGTCAAAACGGCCTTCGGCCCATTCGTTTATGTCAAAACGGCCTTCGGCCCATACATTTGTATCAAAACGGCCTTTGGCCCATTCATTTGTGTCAAAACGGCCTTCCCCATTCATTCGTATTCAAAAACGGCCTTTGGCCCATTCATTTATGTCAGAACGGCCTTCGGCCCATTCATTTATTTCAAAACGGCCTTCGGCCCACTCATTCATGTCAAAACGACCTTGGGTCCATTTATGTTTATCAAAACGACCTTGGGTCCATTTATGTTTATCAAAACGACCTTTGGTCCATTCATGTTTAACAAAACGACCTTGGGTCCATTTATGTTTATCAAAACGACCTTTGGTCCATTCATGTTTATCCATGTCAGACTTACGTCCACAATCCCAATTAGCAATTCATAAAGCTTATAGGGGAACAAACAATTGGACATTCACAAGCATTCAAATATCGATATTACTCACAGTGATCGGCTTGTGGATTTGCCCTGGAGCTTGACCCTACACATTTCATGAACACAAAAGGGTCACTAACAGTTTAATCCGTTCTTTAATTCACATACTCCTCTTTAGGCTTTATTCTTATCTCATTAACTCATTTACAATGCTTAACATATGCCTAAGAGTGCTTACAAGTGAAATAGAACAGAAAAATAGAGCACAGAATGCATTTTTCAGAATTTCAGAAAATAGGGTCCCCGCTTGAGTGTGGACTCCCCCGCTCGAGTGGACCCTTAAGCCCATAAAAGTACTGGTTACCTCAAATTCCCGCTCGAGCGTGAACTCCCCCGCTCGAGCGGGCTGTCTATCTACATAGCTCCCCGCTCGAGCGTCAACTTCCCCGCTCGAGCGGGCACCATGTCTGTCAAAAATGCTGGGAGCTCGATTTCTCCGCTCGAGCGGCACTTCCCCCGCTCGAGCGGACGTCAAAATTCTGGAAATTCCAGGTTGTGTTCTTGAGCTCCAAATCGATTTTCCAGCCACATTACTTGCATGCAATGGCTCAAATCTCCAATATAATCATACTAACATGGTATAGACCCCAAATCACAACCCAATGAGGCTCAATTTCACAATTAAGTCACATGCATGCCCCAATCTCCCATCAAACTCATTAACAACATACAAATTCATGCATTCTAGCCCCCTTTCACATAATTTGTACATGCATGTGATGAGTTAGCCACATTCTCAACTTAGACAATACAAATGGTGATCAAAACATGAGTTTCCTTTAACATTTCACATAGATTATACACCTTTGTGCTCAAACATGCAATTTTCAAAGTAATTCTTACATGCATGCACATATTAAGCTTCAATTCAACAAATACAACTCAATTTCATTTCAATCTTGTTCTTGATCACCAAAATAGCTTGAACACACACAAAATTACAATTATAATCCAAGAATCACTCACCTAGGAGCTTGATTCTCACAATCTATGATCAATTCTTGAATTAGACTTCAAATCTCCAAGTTTCAAGACCAAAATTGCACAATCCCTCTTTCTTCCTCTCTATGGTCGGCTCTCTCTCTCTCTAATTGAGCCTAAGAATCAGCCAAAATAAGCTAAGGGAGAGAAATGAGGTGTAGTGCTCAAATACATCAAGTCCCACTAAGTCAATATAATAATATTAAACAATTTGAGCACAATGCCATTAAATAAATCAATTTAATCTGGCCCGAATCAATTTTCAATTAAATTTCACTGTAGGCTCTAAAAATTACGCTAACCACAATGGCGTATTCAATTTTGGGTTCTATGGCCGATAGGGCCCTCAATTTAATTTCCAAAGCAGATTATTCAAACAGATATTCCTACGGTGAACAGATAGAACTTCAAAATCACGTATATTCACATAATGACACATAAAATCATGCCAAACACATAATCGTACTCATGTTAGGGACCAATTAACGTAATACAGAACAGGGGTATTACAGTCTTCCCCCCTTTAGGAAGTTTGGTCCTCCAAACTTATTTTACCTTTTGTCGAAACAATTCGGAACACTTTTCATTCAACGGTTCCAATCCTTCTTAATAGTCATTCACTTAGTCTCAAAATCAAGCAACGCTCTATTCTCAATCAGTCAGAAACTTACCTTTTTCCGCCATACAAAGCTTGTGTGGTGCCATGCCAAAACTAGAGTGTGAGCTGTTGTTGCAAGCAAAGTTTGCCAACGATGGATAGATCTTTCCAACTTCCCTGAAAAATCTAACGCATATCTTTGGAGCATTCCTCCCAAAAATCTAAAAAGTTCTTTCTGATCATACATCAATTTACGGATGGAAAACAGCACTGAATCATAATTCAGTTTCACATCAATTCATAATTTGTCAAGATCATATGCAGAAATCATAAGTCATGATTAAGTTTACGTGATACATCCATTAGCATTAACAGAACAGAACAGAACGGAACAAAACAAAACAGAATATATACACGTGAGGTTACGAATAACCAGTTCCATAAAGGAACCTCCGGATCCGGGTAACATAACAGAACAGAAGCTGAGCCCCCATTGCCTCTTGAAGGCTTTTCAGAATTCAAACACATTTTAAAATTTCTGTCTAAACAATAGATACTGGGACCCCATGCAACGAGCAATCTTATTGGTATAACAGTGACTAGTCTACAAGCATCTTACGAAAATTTCACAAGAAGGAGACAAGCAACTTAGTAATCCCATATTCAAAAACTCAAACGGGACTTATACCTTGGGTGCTCAAGGTAGCCCCACAACAAAATTCGTAGTCACATATTCCCATTTCCATTCCAAAATAGAGAGATTGAAGTAGTTCGCCACTATCTGATATTCGGCTTCGACATGTTGGCCCCGAAAAATACTTAAACACACATTCACCAATTGCCCTCTTCAAGGTAGGTTACCAACGTATTTATTTCAAACGTCAGCTGACTTTATCACAGAAGTTCGGTCTATTCCCTTGTCACAAAAGTTCAATTCATTCTTTAATAATTTCACAATACACAATCCGATTTGGTATTTAGTTCAGTGACTCACCACGGTTATCCAAGGTCAATCAAAAGTCTTCAGGGATATAAGGTGGATCCAGATACTGATTCTCGAATCAACAACGGTAACATCGAAGTAATTACCCACACCATACACATAGTCCAGACATCCCCATAATACTGATTGTAAAGTACAATAACATCGAAGCAGGCAATTTCTGACATAATACACGTGTTTTCAATTCATTCAATAGTTTACAGTTTACAATTCAGTTCAATATTCAATTCCCTGTTCTACTGAGTCTTTCCACACTATTTCATAGTCGCCCGAAGCAGAAGGCAATTCATATATTAATCCCCATGATGTCAAAGGCATTATCAAAGGAGTCAATCATATGTCAAACACAATTCACACATTCTCAGAGCCCCAATCACAGAATATGACGACACTGAGCAGTTATTCACAAAGCGTACTGAATTCACGCACTTACGGACAATCAGGATTTTTTTCAAAGTTTCTTGGATGTTTAAACATCTACACATTACCAAAGGATGACATTCCGGTCAAAACAAAAGAATAATCGTCTCGGAATCGAAGCACACCCGTTCACGACCGTCGGTGGCCGACTCGAGATCGATTAGCCAAACCCACCCGTACAAGACCGTCGGTGGCAAAAAGATGTCCCAACAAAGGTGCTACATAGGCTTAACGTCCCCTAGCACGAAAGGACGCCCCAAGAATGTCATCAAAACAAACATAATACCACTCACTACAACCTGATTCCCCAAAATCTGACAACATTGAAGCAACTACTCTCCCTTACAAAACATATTCTGATCAGTCAAAGACAAATGTTCAGTACTGCTCATAATCAAATCAATCTGCCATCATCAGTCCCCATAGCGTCAAACCAACAAGGATGGGACAATACACAAGCATCGTTCCTTAAGACACCCAATCACGGGATTTGTACAATTCGGCTCATTTTCAACACATATGTCCTCGATAGTTGGGGGTTGGTTCTCAACGGTGTTCATGGTTAGATCAATCTGTCATAGCCCACAAAAGGTCTTTCAAATAGGTTAAGTACTCTAGACAGATTCAAGTTTCGGGTCTATCAGTTTTTCTGCCAAGAATAATCTGGCTATTTATTTACAGGCAATCCTCAATCCCTTTTTACAAAATTAAATCAGGCAGAGGGTCTTATCAAACCAATCCCGACACCGGTCTTGCCAAATTAAATCAAACAGAGGTTCCATCAATGTATATCAAATGAGGGTTCCATTGGAACTATATCAGGCAAAGGTTCTATCGGATCGAATCAAATAAAAATTTTCTCAAATAGGGCACATTCGGTTCTGTAAAGCATACTTCGTTTGCTTAGGTACATGGTTGATAGTTTCTCAATTGCCCTAAGTTCATCAGTTCTCAAAGTCATGTCAGAATCATTCATCACAATAGTTCATATCAAAGTGTTTCAAATCAAGTACAATATGGTATTGTCTACATAAATTCGGGGGTAGTTGCATATGCATGCAGTCATTCGTATCAGGAGGTACGTATCATAATCAGTATAGCAGTTCCCAATAAGTCTTATATGCAAGAACATGGTGCACAGTAACACATTAAACAAAGTTCCTCAGGTACACATGGTATAGGATTGTGACGCAAAAGTTCCAAATTAGTCACATAATCCAGTCAACTTTCTACCAATCAAAATACATGGCCTCACAGTCATAGAATTCATCATTTGGGGTGCTCAACTCGGTCACACAATCACAGAGTCATAATTCCAGTGGTTTAGTCATTGAAGACGGTAACATAATAAATCACCCTGAGCATAGGTATAGATATACATGTGCATGTGCAGAGTCAATCAATATCCCAAAATGTATTTCACAAGTTTCCCAAACGGGGCATATACCTCCAATGAATACGGTCTCGATCATGTGGGTCTAACCAATCTAGATACACATGCAGCAGATATGGAAAAATATGCCAATCCGAATCAAATAATATCCCAAGCGAAGATGTACAAACGTACTAATTCAGAATCAATCAACACATAGGCATTCGTTTATAAACAATATAGATACCTGGGATAACAATCACAGTATTCTGAGTGCTTCCTGGGATGAGTGCAATTACTCCATCCTGAGTAGCAATTCCTACCACTGGTACGGATTTAGCCGAGGCAGAGGATTCATTCACATTTCGTTCAATCCGGGGACAGTTCCTTACCGTATGGTCCATTTTACCACATCTATAACGAGCCCCAGAAATCTGAAAAAACTCCTCGGTGTTCTTACACTGGTGGTGGCAAAGGTTCTTGCCGTAGCGGCAACTGATGTTGTTGTCTCAAGATCTCTGCCAATTCTTGTACTACTCTTTCCGGACTATCAAGTCGGGCTGTGGAAGAACCTTCCAACACGTATGCCCTTAACTTGCCCATACTCTACACAAATTCTTATCAAACTTTGCCAAATACTGGGATGCCCAATATGAAATTAAACACAATTACACATGGGTTCATTTGCACATAGGCACATTGTTATATTCTCATTTCACATATCGTACGCAATTAATCACATACGTAACAGATAATTGCATACTTATCAAATATCGCATGCTGAACATTTACTAAGTATTTATATACTCAAATCATGTTCGTATTTCACATAGACACTGTAGACACCCCATTTTTGACCGACCTTAAGACTCAGACGTCACCGATTGAGCACTCGGTGATGTTGCGTATTGTGCTCGTTCAGAAGTCTCAGAGTCGCGGCCGTGAGCCCTGCCTCCGAACTTCTGAACCCTCTTCTGTACCTTGCCTCGGTTTGCGAACCAGACTCGATTTTCTCTGTTTCTTTTCCTAAGGGGAAGGAAAGGTCCTGTAGACCATCTCTCAGTGGCCGTGGGCTACATTTCGTGGCCATAGGCCATTTTGCCCATTTCGGAGCCCGGTTCCCGGTTTTCGGAGCCGTCAGGCCGTGTGCCTCGGTTCGGGACCGCCTAACCATCTCCGACTGCTCCGGTTTTTGGCATGCATCTCATTTACTCCCCTTTGAGGGACACTGAGGCTTGAGAAATCCATTTCGTGGTCGAATGCTACTTTCAGTGCTTAACGGCCTATTTTCGGGACCCCGAACTGCGTGTTTTGGCCCCCGAGCGTTCGTTTTGCATCGGTTTTTGTTCATTTTTGGCAGGTACCTCTGTTTTATCACCAGGAAGGTCACTGAAGGGTGGGAGGCCAGCAATTGTCTCAGCAACCAGTTATATTCCTCCGGCGCCCTCCGACGCCCGTTTTTCTCACTTCCGAGCCAATGTTGACCACCCTAGGGCCATTTTCTTCAACCCCAAACCACATATTTGTGTTGTACACACATGGGAGGACCCTAAAAGTCTATGGCCGGCCAGTAATTGTTGTTGAACCTTTTGAACCCCTCCTAAAAGTGGCTTGTTGTCTCTTCTGTTTTACAGTTGCCAATTTCCAACCACAGGGTTTGTTGAGGACACATGGGAGGACCACCTTTTGTGGTGGCCGGCCAAAAATTCCTCTGGACCATTTTGCCCCTTGGCCGGCCGGCCATAGGGGGTGGCCGGCCGGCCACCTGCAGCTTTGATACCTGGCCGGCCAGCTTCCACAGGGAGTACATTACAGCTGTGCATTGTTTTCCCTCCAAAAACTGCATCCGGAGGGAACTTTTTTTGGAGGGAAAATTGATGCCATTTTCCCTCCATTTCCCCTCCATTCTTGCCTACATAACAGAGCCTCCAGCTCTGTTTGAGGGTTGGAAAAAACCTCTTTGAGCTCTTGCATCATATCTCCCTCCATCTCTGTTCATTTCTTCAAAATCCTAAGTTCCAACCTCATTTCTTCATCACCACCAAGCACCACCACCACCACTCCATTTCCAGCAACTTGGGAAGCTTTCCATCAGCTAGGAGTTCATTTTCTTAAGCCAAAAGAAAGCAAAAGCATTGGTCTTCAAGGGTAAGCCATTTTCCCCCTTTTGTAGCTCAATTTTGTACCATTTTTCTAGCCTCTTTGCTTGCTGTTTTGGGCTCCGACCCTAACTGAAAGGGTCATTTTTTTGAGCCATTCTTCATGTTTGTTGAAGGGCTCAACCCTGTTTGAGCCCCCCATTTGGTACTTGCTTCAATGCCCTCTTGTATGCCATTATCTTGCATGATATTTCTAGCCTATGTGTGATCTGTTTTTGAGCATGATATAAACTGTGAGTTGGCTTATTTTGAGCCCCTATACAACATTGTAGAAGGGCTCAACACTGTTGGGGGCCTCCATGTATCACTTGCCATTATACCCCTCTTTGGCCCCCATTTTTGCATGCTTTTTTAGGCTTATCTAGCTTCTGTTTTCGGCCATTATCAGAACTGAGAATGGCCATATTTTGACCTTATTGGAATGTTTCATTAAGGGTCCTTGGATGTTTGGTGTATATTTTTCCTACTTCATGTTATACCATCTTGTGGCCTCAATCTTGCATTGCATTTTGAGCATGTTTGCATACTGATTTGAGGCTTGTCATCTACTGTAAATGTTCATATTTTTAGTCCCTCTTCAGTGTTGTAGAAGGGTATTTTTCCATTTGGGCTTTGCATCTACCACTTGCTTCATGACCTCCCTTGCGGAGCCATTTTTGTATGCCATTTTAGCCCTACTTGTGATTGCTGTTTGGCCATGTTTTGTACTGTAAAAATGTGAGTTTTGGGGCTTCCTTGCTTCTGATTTTTCATGTCATGTACCAATTATGCATGTATTGTATAGCAGTAAGTCATTTCGGGTGCCTAATTTCGCATTTCGGGACCATTTCATGCATCGGGTTTCGTTTTACCGGATTTCGGGGCTGTTTTGCCCCTCATCTTGCCACTGATTTTTGCATGTTTGCATACTATATTCCGTGTCTTTGCCATGTCTCATTAGAGTGGCATTTCGGTGCCTGAGGGTCCGTCCTCGATTCGCGTACACGCATGCACGCATTTCGAGATATCTTGTTTTCATCTGATGGCCTCTTATGTGAGTGTGGCTGAGGCTCTCTCATGTTGGTGTAAGCCCATATTGCATTGCGTATGCCATTTCATCCATAGCATTGTGTATGCTCGGTTGTGTATCACCTCGTGTAGCGTGTATGCCATTCCATAACATTGTGTATGTTAGGATTGTATCTTAGTTGCATTTCACGTATATCATGCATATTGCATCGTGTTCGGGATAGGAGTTAGCCCGGGCACGGGAAACGAGGTACGTTCCGTACTCCGAGTGACGGAACGTGTCTCAATTCCTAAGTCACCAACACTCTGGATTATCCATGATGGAGTTAGGTTTTGTTGTAGTGTTCATATGCATTCATTCTATATTGAGTTGTGCAATTCGGCTCCTCGGCCATCATGCATCGATATGCGTGATTGGTGGCACGAGGATCGAGGCATGCATATATTTGTGAAATACATTGCTATACCCCTTTCCTGCTCTCTGTTGCAACACATCAAGAATCAGCAGTCTTCCGAGGCTTGGCGCGCTTTTCAAGAAATAATTACAAAACAGAGGCTAATCGGGGCATCGCCGTGGATTTCCGCGCAAAGCAGCCCAAACATACATCATTCATCAGAATCAAGGCAGTCCCTGGCTTGCATGCCAGTTTTACAACTTTCTTAGTTAATTTGTTAATTAATTAGGAATTTGTACATTATTTGGACTGTATTATTCGGACTGTACTATTCTTTCATTCGGGACTGTATATTTATTTGGACCCTCTGCGCGAGGGCATAATTGTAATAAGTGTGGGTGAGTGTGATGTATGTCTTCCAACCCCACGTCTTTCTTCCCTTTTATTTACCCGCTTACGATGGTTAGATATAGGGCATATTTTAATTAGCATACAGTATGACAGCATGTTTGCATCATTCATCTGTTTTGCACGCACCGGGCTCGGCGCATCATACAAACTGCATTTGTATTTCAATTCCAAATTGAATACGTGTTAGTTGTAGCATTCCACATGCCATGTTTAGAATAGCTGAGCCTGCTATAGTTGCATTATTACATGTGTTGCATTACGCATTCTGTATAATTAGGATCATGCATGATTTCTAATCAGTTTCTGTTTTGGCTTGGAGTACTCAGTGAGTTTTATGCTTTAGCATCCTTACATGCGTGTGAGTGTTGCCATGAATAGCATGCTTACCATGAGGCTATGTGCTTATGTGATATAACTGCCTGAGTGCCTGTGGGTGAAGGTTGGGTTATTTGGATTGGAACAATTCATCAAATATTTGTTTTAAGCCCACTAGATAGTGGCAAAATCATCTTTTCTAAGCCCACCTGAGGGTGGCAAAATCTGCATTTTAAACCTACCTGCGGGTAGCAAACCATTTTCAAACAAACAAACATGAAATGTTTTGTTCCAATTCAGGCGACCCGGTCTATACTTGTATGCTGTGTGCATCACATAGTAATCTAGGCTAATAACCGGAATAAGAACAAACACATGTTTTCAAAAACAGATATCATGGTTAGTAGAGGCCGGTCTTTGACCGGCGAGCGGGGGTGTTCACGAAGTGACCTTCCCCAATTGTACCCAAGTTCCCGAGCCGAGGCAACTTTGGTGATGACGGACACGTGGCCTTTGGCACCGAGTCAGGGTTTCCTAAATTTCCCATTAAAAAAATATTTAGGTGGCGACTCTGTATCTGGCAAAGCAGTCCATGTTTGGCACTTCTTTCAAAAAATCTGTTTTCAAAATCGATTTGCCGGATTTGGACTCTTTGGTTCAAGATTAAGAACCGTGACATTTGAGCCCTTGAACTGTAGTGACCCCAATATGAACGGAACGGGACTTAACCCTCCCGGGGCATTCGGGGACGTCTACAGTTTCTGGCGACTCTGCTGGGGATTTAGAGAACTTGACTCGAACTCATGATATCTGGTTTTGATTACACTTGTATGTTTCTTTGCATTACATTTGCATTGGTGCGCCTAGGACATCGTGTTTGCCATATGCCATTCCCGAACGATTTGCCGAAGTCTTGTCTTGTCAAGACATGTCCATAAGGCTGATCGGCTCTGGGCTCTGACAGCATGGAACACAAACCCCGGTTTTACCGGGGCACCCTTTTTGACCATTCGACCTAGTGCATATTCGGATCCATAGTGACCATTCCAAACTAGGACAGGTTGCGTAGTGAAACCCTAGCTCCTGACAAAATAGGACAGGGAAACCCTACCCCCAACATAGGGGTGTTTTGGCTCTCACTTATCTGTTATGTGCTTTAGAGTGCGTCTCTACAGGAATGCATGTATCAGTGTATGAGTTTGGGCATCAGGCCTGCGGGCATCAGTCAGTATTTGAGAATCAGTTATCTGCGGGTATCCGATTCAGTTTTTAGGACAGTGATTCAGGGGTATTGATCAGTGTTTGAGAACAGCGTGTATTCAGCTTTCTAACTATGTGTTGTATACCCAGCCGTGTGTTGTGTATTTAATTTAAGCTGTTATGCTGTCCGTTTATCTGGTTATTTTTTCTTTTCGCTTTATTATCTTTTGCTAGGGGCAGTTTTTAGCACAATTGCTTCCAACCCAGAAGATATTCCCCAAGCACTTTGGACACGAGGTCGCCGACTCAATCGATCTGAGGATCTGGTTGACGGACATCCAGTGTTCCACTCCCTACCCCCAGTGGCTAGAAGAAGGCCAAGGAGGCACAGTGTGTCAGAGCAGGGATTACCGGGACAGCGGGCTACTTTAGCAGCAAACAGTCAGGTTGGGATTTCTGTTTCTGCCATAGAGATACACTTACTGGTCAGTCAGCTGGACCAACAGAATATGGCCGGGCTAGAGGAAATGATGCATCAAATGCAAGAAAACATGAGACAGATGCAAGAGGACGCCATCCGCCAAGCGGAATTTTCTAAGCAACAAGCCACAGTCATGGCCCAGCAGGCCGAGCTAATCACTAGGTTGCAACAGCAAAATGCGGCATTTGCTTCACATCAAGCTCCTCCTCCAGGGCCCCATTGCCCGAGCAAGCACCTACTGTTCAGAATACCCTACCGCACACCCAGAACACCTTACCCAATGCCCAGAATATTCAGGAGGACACGAACCTTCCAACGGGCCGGCTCTGCCCCACTTCCGCCTCCGCTCCTCCATTCCGCCTCAACTGTCAGACCATACACCTGCCAACCATCCGGACTCTCCCTTCGAGTTCGAGATAGACCATACAGCTCTGAAACTAAGTAAGCTTGAAAAGCTTTTCAAGAAGTCGCAAGGAGTAAGGCAATTCCGGACATCGAAGATGGGTACACCGATGTAGCCGTAACATTGCCAGACAGATTTAAGATGCCGCAAATTGACCGCTTTGACGGTTCGGCGACCCCATGGTCCATCTTCAGCTATTCTCAGACATCTGCGGCCAATGGGCCTAACCCGACCACAAAAGCTATCCCTGTTTGGCCGAACTCTGTCGGGTGTGGCAGCCATTTGGTACGCGAAGTTAGAAGATGACGTAAAAAGAAGCTGGGATGAGATGGCTGAGGCCTTCGTTGCACAGTACTCGTACAATACACAGATCGAGATTACAACTCGTGATCTCGAAACAACGAGGCAGGAACCCAAGGAGACTTTCTCAGACTTCGTAACTCGTTGGAGGGCAAAGGCATCGATGATGACCTTGAGGCCTACAGACAAAGATCAAATCAGGATGATTGTGCGCAATCTCCAACCGAAATTGATGCAGAAGATGATTATACTCCCCTTTCCAACTTTCTCAGATTTACACGAGATGGGGGTACAGATCGAGGATGCCATGAAACAAGGTCTGATCGACCAAGATAGGGTGCAACCTAGAAGGACTTTCAACCGTAACAACAACGCAGGCCCGAGTGGCGCTGCAACTGCACGAGCCTCAGAAGTGAGCACAGTCACCACCACTCCCCCTCCCCCAAGACCCATGACAGCCACGCCTTTCTCTGGCACATCTGGAAGCAATGCCCAAAACACCAAATATCAACCCAGAGGCCAAAGAACCTTCACCCCCCTATATATGCCCCTGTCCAAAGCTCTGGGGGTGTTAATCAGGAAAAAGCATTTGACACCCTTGGAGCCAAGGCCACTGCCAAATCCACTTCCTCCCTCTCATGACCTAGCAAAATACTGCGCGTATCACCAACAGCACGATCATGACACCGACCGTTGTTTCAGATTGCGTCATGAGATCCAGGATCTTATTGACAAGCAGGTGATCGCGCCTCCCGAAAAACCTAACGTCACCACAAATCCCCTCCCACCACATAACCAAGCCCCTCCTCCTAACAGAATCAACTTCATCCAAACTGGGGTCGTGTCTTACGATCCTAGTATCTATATCACCCCATCCCACCTACCTAAGCCGGAGGTGATCCTTCCTGTCTGCACTGACTTGTGCATGATGGACATCTCCACAACTCAATCTAAGCCAGTAGTGGTGACCGCCGAAGATGGGACAGAGCAGATTTCAGAGGAAAGAGGGGTTGCTGAGTCTGAGGTTGAACAATCTGGGAATCTTGCTGAAGGAGCTTATGATCCGAGTGAATATATCCAGTCAGTGGGCCAGTCTGAGCCGAGTGCAGGGCTGCCAGAAAGAGCAGAGCTATGTGTAATTCAGGGGGACAGATTTGAATGGGGAACAAATGATCTAGCAGCTATGGGAGAAGACTTTGCCAACCTCCAGTTCTTCAATGACCAAGAATCGGGGGATGCAGCAATCAACTGGTTCGAATATGAGGAGTCGACATAAGTTGTCGGATGGTTAGATGATTAACCAGACGTTGTAGAATATCAACCAGAACAGGGCCCAGCAGGGGCGAGAGTATCAATGGTGGCCGGAAGGGCCGAGGGTCAGAATCCACCGCCGGAGAGCGCCGGCACTAAGAATTTCGCTCAGAATTTGGGGATTGTAAATGCAGGGAGTATTGAACAACCAGCTGTATTGACGCAGTTGGAGCAACAAAAATTTGAGGATTCCGAGAGAATCAGAAAAGCTAAGGCCCATGTGGGGGTCGAGAGTGCTGTGTGCACGGGAACAGGAAATGCTGCGGGCAT
>JAPPVO010002523.1:0-11992 GCA_030407325.1 Camellia japonica | reverse complement strand
CTTAACTTCGCAAACAGTGTGAATAATGCCGTTGGGTTAGAAATCCTTAACATATTTTTTGGTATGCGCGTTATAATAAGATTGATCTTTACTTTCGTAGTAGAAAGACAAAATCAGGGTTTATCAAACTTTTGTAATTGAAAAACCGACAGTATTGAGAGGGGAAAAAAATTTGGTGCTTAAATTAGTAGAAATTTTTTACATTTTGGAATGACTTGAATAGTTTTCCATGTGCAAGATTTTTTCCTCTAGAGTTTAACTATTTTCAAGAAATCTTTAGAGCAGAAATGTTCATGCATCTCATACCAACTGATAACTTGGGGCAAAAATACATGTAACCCTCAATTGACAATCTAACCATATGCCTACATAATATCTATGCATCTTGTAATTTATTTATTTTTTGAAATATAAATTTTAGGTTGTATGATGGAGAATTGATCCAAAGCAGTGAAATCAAGACCCTAAATTACAATAATGATTTGTCAGACGAGCATTATACTTTTTTTTTTGGGGGGGGGGGGGGGGGGAGGGGGGAGACATCGGAAAAGAGAAGAGCATTATACATACACTAGTCATGGGCGACTGACAATAATAGATTTAACTTCATAACCTGCACATGCATAGAGGTACTGGTTCCATGGTTTTCCAATTCATTATGACTGTTGAGACAAGTTTGATTTACTCTTCACATGGCATAATATGATGGAGACATATAGTGGCGTATTCAGGAATTTTATTCAGCGAGTTCATTTAGCAAAACATCATTAATGTTATTATATCATATTTTTAATTCTATATAATCAAAAAATATTAACATTCATATGATACTTTGTAAATTTTATATATTCCTAATTATATTGACAAAAGTAATCCAAAATAATGTCAATTTAAAATAAGTATAAAATGCATTCTGCACAAAACAAAGGAACATCACAAAACTATAAACTCCAAAATCTCAAAACTTATAAATCCCCCCCTCCTCCAAAATAAAACCCTAGTCTTTGTTTTTGTCAAATCCCAAATATTGACAAAAACTCATTAACACAATTGAATCATACACAGAAAAAAAAACGTCTTGAGCAAAAGAAATATGACCTTGGTGGTGCCACATTCAAAGATCAAAAGACTAGAAATTGTGATTGCCGTTCCAAATGATTATCGATGTCGGAATCGGGATTGGGATCAAGAGGAATAAATAAACGGTGGGTTTGTTTGTAAAGTGCTAAACTTTCCGAATAAAGTTTGATTTTGTTTGTAAATGTAAGTAAGAGTGAGTGAGATCAATATGTAAAGTTTTCAGAATGGTTTTTTTTTTTATAGACCCACTGGGTTCATTGTGTAAATAGGCAACAATTTTGGATAAAAATTACATGGTACTCTAAATTTTTTTCCAAACCCAGTGGTGTCAGTTGACACCATTGTTATAAGCATAGCTCCGCCCTAGAAACATCCCCAAATATATTAGCTCAATTATTTTGCCTGTTAATTTTCTAATAAAAGTGAGTCTAATTTCATTCTACTTAAAAAGTTTTTTACTACATTATTACTTGAGGGCATGTTTGATTGGGTGGATTAGAGTATGGGATTGAGATTATTAATCCGTGAGCCTAATTGTCCTATGTTTATTTTAACATTTTGATTTAAGATTATTAATCTAATGGATAATTAATCCAACAAATTTGTAAAATTATTAATAATGGGGTAGGGGTGGGATTATTAATCCAACGAATATTAATCCAATTGGATAGTGAATACCACACTAATTTAATAGGATTATTAATACTTCACTATTAATCTTGTGAATCAAACATGACCTGAAAGTATTACATGAACAATGTCACATTATAATCCTGAGTTTCTTGAAAATTTATCCCTGTAAAGGTTAAGCTACCTCATGTAAGGTGTGATCACTATATATATAAAACTCATTTGGTGTAATTTTTTACTGTTCATAGTTTTCTTTTTATTAGGGACAATGAATCAATGATAACTAGGGGCCAATATATAATATTTCTTTTCTTTTCTTTTTTTTATTCTGTTAGTGGAGGGTATTGGTGGGAGGGGAGAACAGAAAGTAGGAAATAAAGGAGGAAATGCAGGAATCGGGTACTTGAAGTTTCAGATATATAAATTCTCATTTGTAAGCATCAAGTTTTAGCGGGAAAGGCTAGAAAGTGGGGGAAACCATCCAGAGACAATAACGATATGAGAGAGAGAGAGAGAGAGAGAGAGAGGTGGAATGGCTTTACAGGTTGGTTGAGCAGTGTTGCTTTGAAGGGATGTATAATGTGTATCACGGGAAATATGGCCAGAAAAATCCTGACCTTTTCCTTTTATCTGTGCATCTGATGCACTCTGTGCTTGCTCCATTTTATTGGTTGTGTACTAAACAAGAAGCCCTCCTCCTATATATATGACAGAGAAAGAGGTTGGTGGTAGGGTGGGGGCGACATGGCATGTGAAATTGTGAACCTGTGAATGAGGGAAAGGGACCACACACCCCTGACCTACCATTATTTGTGTATAATATACATATATATATATATATATAGAGAGAGAGAGAGAGAGAGAGAGAGAGAACTACTTACCTCTACAAGCTTTGGGCTCCCATGTGAGGTCTCTGTAAAAACTTCCCACTTTGGGACCCGCAAATCCCTGCCCTCTCTGTCTGTAGTTTTCTTCCCTACATCTACGCCGCTGCTTCCTCTCATCTTTTCCCCTTTCTTCTTTTCTTTTTTGGCATATTCTCATCATCCAAAATCACCACCTTCCGATCAATTTCGTCTATTCCTAACAGTCAAACTACTCCATGAAGACTATAGTACATGTTTTGGTTCTCATCAATTTGTAAACAAGCTTAAGCACAGGTTTGAATCTAATCAATCCACATAGGATCTTGTTTGATCATATATATATATAATATAATCAGTGGTTTGTGGGTTTTCAGAATATAGCAAGAAAAGTGGATAGGACCCACCCACCAATACCAAATCTAATATGAAAGGGAGAGGTCCAATTTTCTCAGTGTCCAAACACTTTAATCATTACCCACCAGTTCCCATCACCTGTTAGGTGAAATGAAGATGGAGAGGGAACGAAAGCAACACACACAGCTCCTGTTGAAGCTAGAGTTTCCCGTGGGTGGAATAGGGCGCACATCATACATTACTATTGTACCCAAACTCAAAACATCACAATCACCCCCCCTCTAACAAAACCCATATTCCCATTCCCAGAATCTACCAAGCAATCCAGACAAACTGAGAATCAGAGCAGAGACAAAATAAATCAAATAAATATTCACTGCAAATATCAGACAAGCACACAGAAGCAGTTGCACACTTTTTCCAATTAGAACTGAGCTTGTTCATTACAAATACAATAAAACAAAGACTCCTTGAATGTACATTATCAAACAAAGCTGCTGGTTTAAACAAATTAAATATAATGAAGAAAAGAGGCATAACATAAACAAACATCAGACTCTCTCTCTCTTACAGCTTCACAAAGTCAATCAATTGACTTCGAAAAAAGGGGGAAAAATAAATGAAAAAACGAGGATACACCTTAAAAACCGCATCCATGCCTTTGTCATGTAATATAATATTAGAATAAGTATTTTTTTGTTTTTGTTTTTTATTTTTTTTGTTTTTGTTTTTATAGTGGACCATATATATATCATAATTATGTAACGTAAAAATGTGGGTGTATAAGAAGTATGTGCCTGTAGCTTGCTTGTGCACAATATGTAGTGTCCTCACTTCAACGGTTAGAAAAGTCCAAAGGAAATCCTCCTGAGTCACACAATAACAACCAAGTTAGTGATATTTCAAAAATATAAAGATTGAAGCAAGTCTAAAATATGATGTGTATAATTAGTTATCCAGTCAATTTATAAATGAAATACCCACCAACAAAACATTCAATGGGTTCACAAGTCAACAACAGTAGCATTCATGTCAAAGGTGTTGTTTATGGTAGTACTCCCAAGACTTACATGATCCTAAATTGTCAAAAATCACAAATTCACTTGTGCCTCCGGATTAACTGATCAGTAATCACAAATTCATTTGTTTCTTTGGATTAATTGATCAGTAGCACTACAGACACATACATTTCTGTAACTGAGTAATGAAAAAGCAAGGGTTTTGGCCAACTGATACATTTCTGTTAGTAATTGATTAAAAGGTTTTTATGACCACATAAAGCCCGGAAAGCAAATAAATGCAACTACTGATACAAATGCTTCAGACCTTAATAGCGTACTCTGGATGACCAGCCTATTTCCAACCCAATATATGGTTGAAGTTACTTTGGTAGTTAGGCCTCCACTTCTCAATAGAGACAGTGCCAACAATGCATTTTGGTTAACTTTAGTACCCTCCAAGAAATCCCACCCTATATTTCAACTAGAAACGAAAGCTCATCATACCCATATGCCCAATTCCAAAGTTCAAGGCACAATTCACAAAAAAAAAAAAAAGAAAAAAAAAATCCCCCATTTTTATTAAAAAATGTAAGCTAAAGCTATGTTTAGATTTTAAATTTGAGAAATCACTTTATATATATATACATATATATTCACAAATCAAAGATTCATCCACCTCCTAAGTGATTTGTCAATGTAATTACATCATATGCAGCCACTGGCACTTCTTTTACTTCCACATAAACTAATCACACATCCATATTTTACATGTGAGACCATCATACAAAAAGATTTGTGATTGATTTATCTTTTAATATAATTTTGCTAGCCATTGGAGACAGTGGAGCCAAGTCCATGTGTTGTGAGGGGACATTATTGTCTTTTCCAACGGTAAAATGGGCTCTCACTCATTTAATAGAACAGTTAATCCACCCGCCAACTACATGACACCTTGGCCCGGCGGCCTTATTGGATGGCTTCAATCACGTGACCAGTCACGTGGATTAACACTAACAAAACAAAAAAACATTTATTTTTTTAACCGTTAAATCGAAAAACCGTACCTTTTTCCAATTTTTTTTTTTTTTGGCGGGGGTTAGTTACTTTCCCAGTTATTCCCTCCATGTCCTGCTGAAGATATTCTTCAGCCGATTGCCGGAAAGTCTCTGCAACGCCTTCTTCGCTCCGGCCACCTCCATCTCCGCCAGCCTCTGCATATTCCCATAAGCTCCCGCCGCCACCAGCCTCTTCCGGCACCCCTGACTCCCTCCCGCCATTATCGCCGCCACCACCGCCACCGGAAACTTCTTCGACACCAATTCGTACTTCGGATCCAACATCTGAACCAACCTCATCACGCTCTTCTCATCTCTCACCAAATCTTTCCGGTTCGATCGAACCGTCAACAGCGACACCAACGCCTTCGCCACCACTTCTTGCAAACCGTCTGGTTTCGATGACTCCATTAGCTTCACCAGAGCACCCATAGAACCAGCAATGGCTCTCTTGTTACCGTCGCTTATCGTTAGATTAGCGAGCAATGAAGCGGAGATTTGCTGGAGAAGTATGTTCCCGTCCTTGATTAGCTCGGCGATTTGTATAATGAATGTAGTTGAAGACGATAAGGTTCGAGAAGTTGAATCGGAGGCTGAGAGTGAATAGATTGCTCGTAAAACGTGCTCTAATGTTTCTGAACTTGTTGATTCGTGAAGCAATTGAAGGAGTCTCTGTAACCCTCTTTCTTGTATTATCAGAGCTCGGAAAAATTCACCCGAGGAGGCGAGTATTGCGATGCAATTCGCCGCCTTTTCTTGCGCCGAGGCGGTGCCGGAGGCCAGTAACTGGACTAGAACAGGTATAGCCCCTTCCTCGCCCAATGAAACCCTAATGTCCTCCACGGCGGCGACGTTTTTCAAAGCTCCGACAGCATATCCTTGTGTTGTTAACGATCCCGATCGACAAGCTTCGATAAGCACCGATACGCCGCCGTAGGCTGAAACAGCCCAAGCATTATCGACATCGGCGGTGATTGCTTCGACCGCCATCGCCGCCTTCTCCTTCAATCCCATTGAGCCAGACTCTATGATTCGCAGTAACGGCCCTAATCCCCCCTCTTCAAACACGCATTTTCTCGATTGTTCGCTCGCAGAAGCGAGGATAGACACAACCGAGACTGCGTGTTCTCGAATCGAAGGATGAGCGTTCAAATCTAGAAGATGAATCAAGTAACTGATATTACCTTCCTTAGCAACTAAAGTAGCAGCTTTTTCATCATCAGCGAGCAGCTGAAGGAGAGACTCAGTCGCCTTCCTCTTGAACTCAATACCTCCGATCTGTAACCTCGTGAAAAGGTCTCGAATGAAAAACCCTAAATCTTCCTTGGCGGATCCAGGGGCGGGTTGGGAGAGAACGATCGCGTTGGATTGACGAAGAACGCCGGATCTGAGAAGCAAATCGATGTCCTGAATCTGCTTGCAGAGCCAGCCAGTGGCCATGTCGAGGTCGCTCTGCATGAGGAGCTTCCCAACAGAGTGGGATGGATCGGAGCATTGGTCGGAGAGGGTTTGGAGGCGGTGGAGAGTGGAGAGGAGGTTGGGGAGGAGGTTTTGGAGAAGAGGGTTTTCGGACCAGTGAGGGGAGTCTGAGATTTCGGAGATTGAGGACTTGAGAGAAGCGAGCTTTGATCGGATGATTTGCCAGCGGCCGGTGAAGGACTTGATGGAGAGGGAGGATTGGAGGAGGTGAGTGAGGAGGTGGTTGATGCGGTCTAGGCTGTGCGGCGGAGGCGACGGAGGTGCGGCGGTGGGATGCATTTGGGATTGTAGGTGTGCTCTGCAATTCCGGATTAGCACCGGAATGGGTTGTAGTTGAGCTCAGGGGTTGAATTCATAGAGAGAGAGAGAGAGAGAGAGAGAGATGTGCTGTGAAAATGAAGGATTGCTTAGTGGGAAAGCTAAGTGGAGAGAGAGAGAGAGAGAGAGAGAGGGGGGGGGGTTCGGAGGAAGACTGACACGAGAATGGAGAAAAGTGGAGCTATCGAGAGAGCTGTGGGGTTTTAGGAGGAGAGAGAGAGAGAGAGAGTCCACTTTTGAGGAAGCTGTGCTAGTGAAGATGGAGAGAGAGAGAGAGGCGTGAGCGCGTATGTATGCGGGGGAGCTGAGCTAGCCTAGCATGTGTGAGGGTTGTCAAACTTGTGGGGCTAAGTTGGCACATGACCATCGCTGGATTTTGGGTCGTGCGGAGTTTATGGGTCGACTAGTCTTTGGACTGGTTCGGGCTTGATTCTGATTTTTGATTTATGAATCTCAACCTAATTACCAACACAATCTCATCACGTAATTTTCCATACAGGAGTGATGTAATAAGATTTTTTTATATGATTTGTTAATAGAATTCATTTTTTAAATATTTTTTTTTATATATACATTGTGTTTGATTTTATAATTATTTTTTATTTATATATATTTTTTATTTTTATTTTTATTTTTATTAATCTTAAAGCATCTCCAATCTATCAAATTTCACATAGCATTCTAAACTATACAAATTGATGTCATCTTGCATTCCAATTGAATTGTCATATAAACTACCAGCTTAAAAAACTGTTATATTTTATTTTCTTTTTTAATTTGAAAATATGCAACAAAATGTTTGATAAAACTTTTGTTTACTCCTTTTAAGGCATGCATAGTTTAAATAAATCTATACCACATATATTAATGAAAATAAAGTTTTTAATCAAAAGCCTTCTAAGAGTTTCAAATTCTTATTGTAAAATTATTGATTTTTTAATTTATAATATAGATTAAAAAAAATTTAATTGATTTATTTATTTTATTATTTTATTAATAATAATTATTCCTTTATTTATAAATTTCAAATGAAAAGATAACAAAAATATTCTACAATCTCTTCAGCGTAATCTCTCTCACCAATTTTTTTAAAAAATATATTAAAATCTACCTCCTTCTCTCCCCCCAAACTATCTCTCCAATAAAAATAAATAAATAAATAAAACTAACTCCCTTCCTTTGTGTTATCTCTCCAAGCTGTTTCTCCAATAAAAAAAATCCTATCTCCCTTATACAAACCCTTTTTTTTTTTTAAATTTAATACGCAGTTTGTTTAACCCTAAAAATGTTATATCATGCAACAAAATATCACAACACTTTTTTTTTTTTTTTCCAAGAATATTAAAGGTTAGTCAATATTCAATTTTTTTATTTATTACGTTTTTATTTTTTAACAATATTAGCATTTCTCCATTCTTTCACACCACATCACTTTCAATCTTCTCTATTTTTTTTACGTGAAAATAATTGTACAAACATACATGCATCATATTATAATGATTTATTTAGGAACATTTAATATACATGCATCATATTATAATGATTTATTTAGGAACATTTAATCAATAATAAAAAAAATTATTAAAGAATATTCATGTCTTAAAAAATTATCCAATGTTAAATTGTGTGCCTATGACTTTAGCCTGAAAAGGCGATGGGTCAAATAGCAAAACATTTGTAATTATCATTTTTTTCGATACATCGGAATGAATTTGGTAATTATCATTTAAAAACTTTGGCTGCGGCTTGCCTCCGGTCTATTTTCATTGGACCTATTTTTAGGATTTTTTTTTAATAATTTGAATTATTTATATTTTAAAATTTATTAATAATATTATTCTTATGAAAAATTATGTCGATCGGATAACAGATACTATATATTCAGACTATTTTTTTATGAACTGTTTCTGACCATCCATTTTTTTCCAGACAAAAGTGATCCGAATATATAGTATCCGTTATCTGATCGACGTGATTTTTTTACAGGAATAATGTACTTAACAAATCTTAAAATGTGAACGGTTCTAATTATCGAAAAGAGACCCCAAAGTGGGCCTAATGGGGGCAAACTGGACCAGACTGTTCTAGATCCAGACTGAAGACAGTCCGAACCCTTAAACTTTATATTTAAATTATATTATAATCTTTTTGACAGAAATACACATTGGTTCAAATAGGTTATAATTAAATTAAACACTAAAAGTGACATAAAAATTAAATCAGGTCAATTTCTGTCAAATCAAAAAAAATAAAAAATAAAAAATAAATCTCTATAATTAACCCAAGGGGTTGTGGCACTTTGGTAAGGCTTTGGGGCATAAGCCTTGATGTCTCAGGTTCTACACTCCCCGGGGCCAACTCCTAGGGGTTTGGTGCAGTGATCCTAGAATGACCTTCTAAGTGCTAGACAAACCGTATTCAGAGCTTGGGTGTAGGGTCGAATCTTGTCAGCTGCACTCATTGAGTTAAATAGTTTGTGCCTTGTGGAGTCAGTGTACACATCCGAGATTTGCCTCTCATCCTACTCCAGTTAAACTGACATTAGGTAAGATAGCCCTCTAAGGGTGTGTTTGATTGGGCGGACTGGATAAGGGGGGGATTAGAATCCATCGGACTTGAGTCCTGGGACTGTGAATCCGCCGGACTATTTGGTCGGATTGGATATGTATCCTGTGTTTGTTTTTTTCATGGGATTAGATGTCTGGAAAGGACTATTTTTAGTGAATCCAACGTTTGGTTGGACGGACTGGATAGGATAAATGAACAAAAGACTATTTTGCCCTTTTCAATTGTTTACTAAGGAATAGCAATATTAAACATATCTTTAATATTTTAATTATTTTTAATTAAATAAATTTGTTTTTTTTAAATAAATAAATAAAATATCAATAAAATTTGTTTTAAATCATTACTGTATAACAAATCATCATTTTTTTTACATACAAAAACGTTACTGTGTTTGTTTTTTTACATACAAAAAATATCATTAATTTAATAATATAAATTAAATTTATTTTTTTTACATAAATTTATTTTTTTACACAATTAAATAAATAAATAACCACTAAATTTATTTTTTTTTTACACAATAATAAAACACCTGTTACAATTTAAATAATGAAATTAAATAAATTATAAACAAAATTTGAAAATAAAACATCAATAAAATATCTATAAAAAATTATTTTAAAAAATTAAATAAATAAAACATTAATAAAAAGTTAAATAAAATTATTTTATTTTTAAATTAAGACATATAAATTTTATTGAATTTTATTAAATATAATACATAATTAAATAGTAGAGGGTCAAAATTGTCATTTTCGCATCTAATCCCAATAGTGATTAGTCCCCCCAAAACAATCCCACCCCCCCGGACAGGATAGTCCCCCATATGGGGGACATGGAGTCCGGTCGGACATGGAGTCCGACGGACTAAAAAAAAATCAAACAACCGATAAGGAGGGAGGCCGAACATGGAGTCCAAATAGTGGATAGTCCCCCCCTTATTCCCCCAATCAAACACACCCTAAAAGTGTTGGACGAACCATATCCAAGGCTTGGGTATGGGGTTAAATTCTGTCAACTGCACTCCCTGAGTTAAAAGTGTGTGCCTTGTGGAGTCAATGCACACATTCGAGGTTTGCCTCTCCTCCTACTCCGGTTAAACCGACATTAGGTATTTGATTCTAAAGTCGGCGGAAGATAGACTTAAGAAGTTTACTCGTTAATTTCAAAAGAATAAATAAATAAAATATTCTGCCCAGTCCTTGAATAATTACCTCATTATATGTACAATCTTCGGCCATTTGACCAACTTTTGTTTTTATTTTTTTTAAATTGGTAAATATATTTTTTTATATTTTTTGATGAAAATAAAAATTATGTATATATACATATTTGTTAACATTTTTAACCCTCCAGTAAAATAATATTTTGTCTAAAATAAACATAATATCGATCAAATGAATATTAAGATTTATTTATGTTTGATAAAACTATGTAAGGTCAAGTTTACAGACCATGTTCTGGCGTAAAATCTCATCCCAAAAGGTGATGGACTAATTAGTAAAATAATTGATAATTACAATCATTTATATTAATCAAAACCTATTTGAAAATGATGTGCTCTATATAATATGCAATTCATCTCAAATACTTTTTGCATGACGAAAAGGGAATTCATATGAAAAATGACTTCTCAATTTTCTAAAGAAAACTATTTATTAGAATTTATATAGAGTACGAGATGTTATTTTGATAAAATCCTAAATAAAAACAATATTAGAAATGGACTATTTGTGAATTTCATAGAATCATCGTGACATCTTAACATAAAAAATTGACTAATTTTATATGAATAATATTACAATAATCATATTTATATATTATATTAAGTTTATCATTTTATTTGTTATAATTATATTAGCCGAATGAGTCTCATCACTCATGTGTATAACTACTTGTACGAGTAAGAAATAATGTTCTCGTATAA
Organism: Camellia japonica; assembly: GCA_030407325.1. Classification (NCBI taxonomy): domain Eukaryota; kingdom Viridiplantae; phylum Streptophyta; class Magnoliopsida; order Ericales; family Theaceae; genus Camellia; species Camellia japonica. The sequence continues at coordinate 714 of JAPPVO010002523.1, read as the reverse complement.
TCCTGTTGATCAAGTTTGCGCTCCTCCAAACGTCGTCGCTTTACTTCCTGAAAACACAAACATGAACTAGCCGGCAGGTGTGTGCTGGATACCTCTCCGATGCCTAAGTCAGCAAAATAGACAAATAGACAAAAGCTCTGTGTATTCGATAATCAAAGTTGTCTTACCCTCCCATAGATTCTGTTATGAGCTTTTATAGGTTCCGCGTGGCACAATCCTAGTAGGACTCTTATTCCTCCATGTAGAGTCCTCCTAGGAATCACAATCCTAAAAATAATGTTTATCCTTCAGCACCCCCCTCACTACCTAAACCAAGTGAGATGGTTCTACCTCGGTAGTATGACAAAACGACCGAGCTAACATGGTCATGCTAAACTGGCAGAAATGATCGAGCTCAAACTAGCTCGGTTCTTCTCTTCATTGCTCGTACCTCAGTTTCGCCTATTGAAACCTGTCACGACCCAAACCCGCCCCTATGGGTTTAGCACCGTAACCGGCCAGTAATCCGAGATTACCAAAGGCCTGTTTAACAGTAATACAGCAAAACAGAGTACAGGGGCATGGCGGAAACCATTCCAGTAATAAAACAATGTCCAATGAGCTGTGATAGGCTGCATGCAAAAAGACTTTTCATACATTTATACAAGTAGTGACAAAAGAGTATGTACAACATTTACAGTCAGTCAGGACAGAGACTTAATCCCTATTAACGGT
>JAPPVO010002522.1:0-20144 GCA_030407325.1 Camellia japonica | reverse complement strand
TGATAAACTGTTCTGCTCAAGATGGCGGAACTGATCTCTCAACTTCTCCTGAACAGCTGGAGACAGGTACTTCTCCTGAAAAGCGTCAACAAAAGCCTTCCAAGTACCTCCAATACGACCCTTGGTGAACTTCCACCACTGACCCGCATCCCCCTTCAGCTGGAACGATGCCAAGGTCACTTTCAATACCTCGTCTTCAATGCCAAGCATCTCAAACGTTTTCGTTGTCTGTTCGAGCCACTCATCAGCCTTAAGCGGCTCTTTAGGATCCCCAAAAAACTCAACCGGATTGGACCGGAAGAACTCCCTCTTCAGAAAAGAAGGTCCTGCATCTCTGCAGCAACAGCAACCTGGGCTGGATTCGCAGCCCTCAGAATGTCAACTGACGCCTGAAATGCCCCTGCTATCCCTTGGGCCAAAGCACCCATAAACTGCTGTCCTACTGGCTCGGCACATTGGCCTGGCCAACACCCTCCTGAACTGCCGAATTTCCTCCGGTATAGGCACTTCCTGCCTGCCTGCCTACCACGCCTACCACGACCTCGTCCTCGTCCTGACATCCTAATAAAGGAAACAAAGACGTTAGCACTCTAAATAATGTGCCAAAACTATAACACTCACGTCCTAATACATTGGACAACAATAAATCACACCACGTAAGCACATAACACATAAGCACCTACGAATTTCATTCCTGGATAATGATAGTCCCGAGGCGCCACTAAAGTTCCGGTTGGAAACAACATTGATCAAGTGCCTTTCCAACAAGACTTTCAGAGACTCAAGGATCCAATCAATATCTAGAAACTACATTCCATACCCACATAGTCACATAAATATGTTATCATATAAGCATGTGAAATTACACTAATCTCTATCAAACGAGACGAACCCAATGTGATACTAATCACCCGATGTGATACTAATCACTTCCCACGTACCCAAAGTATTCAAACCCGGTACGCTCTGATACCAAGTTGTTACGCCCTCAAAAATAAACCCATAATACATAATATTAACATGCGGAATTATAAGGAAATAAAGTATCTTATTCCATTCATCAGAGTACCATGATATAAAAACATCATAATAAATGCCCTATGGGCTTACATCTTGCCAAGCCAAAACTTGGACACAAATCCATGAGTTCTAACTCAAAAACAAATAAAGCCCTAGGCTTGAAAGTTTACAAGTTATTCAAATAAAACAACTAAAACAAATAAAGCAAGTCTTCGAGTCCAAATCCTCACAAGCTAAGTCCTTGGAGGTAGTGAACCACCTGAACCTGAAAATTAAGTTCCCATATAGGGTGAGCCACAGCCTAGTAGAGAAATACTAAACCAAGCATAAGAATTAACTAAAGCATTAGCATTCGATACATGGTTAACACAAGATAATCAATTTCCAATTTCATGACACGAATGTCTACATTGTCTATGACATATTGTCTATGACACTTTTCACTTTCCAATATCTATTCAACTTTCCAATTATGTCATTATGGCTCAGAACCTGGCCAACTATAATAGTGATCCAGATGTCACAAAATAAATGAAACTAAAGCTCAAACCATACACTTCCATACTTCCAACTGATACACATTATAATGATGTATCATATCAACAACAATAGCAATATTGCTATTATCAATAAGCACACATATGAATGATGCTACTGGAGTCCATCCCCTATCTCTCCCAACAAATCCGGTTTAGAGGTCCATCCCCTATCTTCCCCTAAACCGTGGAGTTCAACCCCTCTCCTCCAAACAAAATGCATATGCAATGAAACACACAATTGCCATATACAACACATAATCAATACAAGTAATGTTCTGTATTAAATCCACAGTCAATCAATTGACTCGATTTCAGTTATACCTAAGCCGCATGCAAGGTCTACAACAATCAATGGCTATCCTCCACCGATAGCCCAAAACAGTTATTTCTAAACAAGAAATAAATACAACAATGAATGTAAATTCAACATTCTCATAGGTAAGCATTTAAACTACCCAACTATATCATCAATTTACTAAATTTCCCAATTCCATGAATTAAACTAAATTCCACAATCTCCCTTTAAATTAATTACATAAATTAATGCATGACAAAACCCTAAGGTTCTCCCAAAATTACCAAACTACCCCCACATACCAAAATACCAATACCTAGGATTAAAACGTATAAATGGAGTAGGAAAATCCCTACCTCGAAGCAAGAACCCAAAAAGAAGAAGACGGAGATGATAGCCCAAACTCCAAAGTGCTCCAAATCAGCAACCGTTCAGATTAAATGGAAAGCCCTCACTCTCCTCTATCTTATTTGTAAAGCAACTAGGGTAAAAACACAACCTAACTAGATCAAACCTAGGAGAGAAGGTGAGTTGAGAGAGAGAGGAAACTCGTAATTAGGGTTTCTGGATCAAAAGGTTGTAAAAAAAAGTGATTTAAAACTGTTTCTGCGTATTTAAACTGGACAGGCTCGCTCGAGCGAAGACATGGTCGCTCGAGCGACCAGACACAAAAATCCACGCTCGAGCGAAGAAAGCTCGCTCGAGCCAAAAAACTCGATGCTTCAGGTCTGCAACCCAGAAGCTCGCTCGAGCGACGAAATGCTCGCTCGAGCGAAGAACTCGAAAACATACACCTCGCTCGCTCGAGCGAAGAAATGCTCGCTCGAGCAAGACAAAAACTCACTCTACACCTCAGGTCTAAGTACTAGACGCAAAGCTCGCTCGAGCGAAGGAACCCTGGCTCGAGCGAAGAAGAAAAACAGAAACAAGGACCTCGCTCGAGCGAAGAGAAGCTCGCTCGAGCGACCAAGCCAAAAAACTGAACATGCAGATTTGGTTTTTAAACCCAACCAATCTGCAACCAACCTGCTAAACACATCCTATAACCAAGAATAAGGAATTAAAGGACACAACAACAAATATAACAGCGGAATCCACGGAACGCAAGTCCGAATACAATAATCAAATGGGAAAAAGACCGGGGTCGCTATAACCTTGCACTTATGTACTTTACATTTGATTCCTATATATAAAATTATGATAGTTAACCCCCTGTACTTCTTGTCAAATTTCACTTTGATCTCTACACATAAAATCGTAACAGTTAATTCCTTATACTTTTGATCAAATCTCATTTTAATCTTTACACATCTCACTTTAGTCTCTATACAAGTGTTAATGTTTTCCTCTTTCTACTTCATTGTTTAAATCTTTAACAGATCCAGTCATGTGATTACAAAATGATGGCAAGAGAGGAAAATCATCCTCATTTTCTACCGATATATTTTATTCCAAAATTTACATTAAATTATAACTGTATTAAGTTAAAATAAATTGTAAACAATTCAAAAGAAGAATTAAAATTTTGGGTAAATTATAATTTAACCACCTGTGGTTTACCCCAAAAATACGGAACCCCCTTATAGTTTCATTTGTAACACTTAAACCCCTAGATTTTATACCATGTTGTAATTTTTGACGGACGTAACAGAAGTGCACAAAACGACGTTGTTTTGTACACCACCTGATAAAAAATAAAATGAAAAAAGAAAAAACAAAAAACAGAAAAGGAGAGAGTGAAAGTTAGAGAGAGAGAGATTGCAACCAAAGAGAGAGACAAACACTCCCCCTTTCCCTCCAATAGCCAAAAACCAGCCCGTCAAAATGTAATGAAAAATCTATCGTTTGGAAAGTTCCAGCTACAGGCGTCCTTCACGCCGCCGAATAACTCTGCGGAGAGGTCGAGCCGGCACGTCGGCGTCGGCGTCCGGACGGAAACGTAGGGAGGGACCGGTTTAGGGTCGAAATAGTCTCCCGATTTTAGAGGTTTAGCGGTTCGACAAGAAAACCGGCGAGTGATCGATGGAAGAGAAATAACGTGAAAACGAAAGGCATCATAGATTTCGCCATTTTAGTGTGGATTCACAAGGTGTAAATGTTGAAGGAATTCGAAGAATGTCTGAGATTTTGGTGCTCACGTGTTACTTGTTTCGCTGCAAATGTTACTAGTACAAGTAAATAGAAAGCTTTCAGTGACTCAGCAAAAAATGAACAAGGAAAGTAGAAAGCTTCAGGGAGAAAAAGGAAGAAAAGATGTGGAGAAATTGCTTGCAACTTGGGAAAGGGAACAGAAAACTCTTTTCTTTTTTTTTGGGCAAGAAAATCTGATTTGGAAGCTTTTGTGTTTGAAGAAGATGACTAATAAAACTATGTTGAAGCTCCAACCTTGTATATAATGATAGCTCGCTAGCAGACCTATTGAAGCAGAGAAGCCTCCATACATGGTGTCTTCGAAAATCGGAGACAGATCGATCTGAAATGTCAAAATTGAAGAACTGGGTTTTGTTGAAGAGAGTGAAAGCGAGACATTCAATTCGTTTTTGGCAGAATCGTAGTCGATCCATGCCTGAATCATGTTCCCACTCTTGAGATTGATTGATTGCATTGTCGAATTGCCTTGTACATAATACCCAGCGCTCACCAAATCATTGGAGATCATGCCATTGATATCGATGCCGAGGTTGGAGGAAACCATTGTTGTGGATCTCTGCAACACCGTTTAGGCTTATGTTGTTGTTGTTGTTGGCAAAACCCTTGAAGCCATTGTAGACAAGCCATTGTTGAGCTGAGAAAGAACTGGGTTTTGTTGCAATCTCTCTCTCTCTCTCTCTCTTCTCTCTCTCTCTCTCTCTCTCTTCCTTTCCTGTTTTTTCTTTTTTTTTATATTTTATTTTTTTATCAGGGGGTGCACAAAACGACGTTTTTATCACTACAACAAGTTGAGTCTTGAATGACGAATTTTTTTTGTTCAAAGAGCTAATTTCGTCACTATAGATATTTGTGATGAAATATTTTCGTCACCGGTTTCGTCATTGAATGTTTGTCACTAAAGACCAACGTGACGAAAAATAATTTCGTCACTAATGAAATTACTTCAGCGACGAAATTTTTTGTCACCAATAAAAGAACATTTTGTCACCCAAAATTCTCATTTTCGTCACCAAATAGTTATTCAGTACCATATTTATAACTTTAGTTGACGAATAAATTTGTCACGCATGTTGATGATTGATGAGGAAATAATTTCGTCACAATAAGATGTAAAGATGACGAAATTTTTCGTCTTCAAAAGTCATAATTTTGTCGCCAATAAACACAACATTTTGTCACAAAAAATTCTCATTTTTGTCACCAATTAGTTATTCAGTACCATATTTATTACTTTAGTTGACGAATAAATTTGTCACGCATGTTGATCATTGATAAGGAAATAATTTCATCACAATAAGATGTAAAGGTGACGAAATTTTTCGTCTTCAAAAGTCATACATGGGTGACGAAATATATTTCGTCACAAATATATATATACGTGACGAAATTTTTAGTCACCAAACAACAAAATAAATAAAAACTTTCATATATAAACTGCAGTAAATTTTGTTAGAAAAAAAGTTTATTAGTGACGAATAATCACTTTGTCATAATAACAAGTACAAATGACGAAACAAATTCATCACTAAACTTGTCCCATATTTTATATTAAATTTAAATTATTATTTTACAAATATCCCTGCTCATATCCCAATAGCCTTTTAATTGTACTAAGAAATCCACTAGCTATTATACATCACTCCACAAAAAAATTCACTAAACAATTATATTATAAATCAAATATATCCATCAAACAACTTTAATAATAATCCATTAAGTATCACAAAAAACCATCAAAGCAAATCCGAAAATGAACTAATGTGGAGTCCACAAAAAACAATTAACACTCAATCTTGATTTGCAACTACAACTAAGCATCAGTTTAGGAAAAAAAATTCAACAGTTGATCTTCATTTGCAAGTATGCTTCCGAACGTCATCAAAATCAATCTGCAAAGAAAATAAACAAGGCAAACATTAATATATTATCAATTACATCTAAACTCATATATGAATAATTTTATTTTATAAACCAATTTAGTAGAAATGCATATAACAATTCGAAACTTTAAAGAGTTGAGGTGATCCTTGATGATAAAGTAACATGGATAACATAAGATGACAAAAGATCGCAAGAATACCGTATATCACTATCACTAATGGTAGAATATATATAATAGCTCCAAAATATAACGTAGCATTGAGGTACATTTGATTCACGACAATGGGCTGATGACTTCTTCAATGAGGTAAATTTGATTGGTGGAATTCAACACAAGAACCTTGTAAGACTTTTGAGTTGTACCATTGAAGCCCCTCAATGCCTTCTTATTTATTGACAATTTGCATCCATGTATAAAGTAAAACAAACCCCTCAGTCCTAGTCATTACAACAAAGTTGACAATGATGGATGCATTTCAACTAAAACTTATATGAAATATGAAAAAACAAACCTCATGTTTACAGCGTATGCATTTTCAACAAAAAGTTAGGATTAGAGAACCCCAAAGAAAGGATTACTACTTGTGTTGTTGGACATGGGTATTACTTACAGAATGGACGCGGAGGAAGGAGATGGAGAGGTACGAAAATCTAAGTTCTTGAATTCTTTGACCATATTTTGCATCTCTCCAAGAAATTTCTGGCCTGAAAAATAAAAACACAAACTAATTTAGAAATCGCTAGAAGCATATGAATAAACTAACTATTTGTAGAGATTGTTCTAGTCTTATAAAAGGTAAAGTCGGACATTTTCTCATCACACTGACTTTTCATCTCCTGCATCAATAGAAAAGGAATAACCATTTTGATTGTTACTAGTATAAATGTTTGGATTACCATATAGATATGACACATGCATAGAATCAACAAATCTAAAATGAAAATCTTCAGTGCATGGCCAGATATTTTAAAGTCATAAAACCAAAATAAAAGCCAACTATTATTTAAATATAAAAAGAAAAAATAAAAATATATCACATGGCATTAGAAACGATATAAGCCCAAGCAATGCTTGTGTGTAAGTCGAAGCCTTAAGGAATGCTTACAGAGGTGTGAAGTGATTCGATCATCTGCCCTTGTTCTTCAGCTCTCGCTAGTAAAGTGATCTTGACAAGAGAAAAAGAAGGGGAGTGTAGACACCCCATTTTTGACCGCCCTTAAGACTTGGGCACCTTCGTTTAAACACCCCATGATGCAAATTGGAATATGCTATTTTATGAATTTCTCAGCAGAAAAATCAAAGTGAAGTTTTAGTCCCACGTCTCACCAATTTTGGCCAAATTATTTTATATTAACTAATATTTGATTAATTTGTAATATTTTATAATTTATATATTTTTATATAATTGCATGTGTGTGTACATATTTTCAGACAGGTGTTATATAAATTGGTACATTTTAGTTATTTTGATAAATAAAAATAATAAATACAAAAAAAAGAAAATAAAAAAAATACTATATATATATGTTTATATACACTATACATGAAAAAATATATTTGGTCAAATGGGATTTGGAATAAAAAGAGGATTTTCTTGCTGAATTCAAGAAGGATGAAATAAACATTATAATGATATGTTCGTGGGTGGTGAAGGATTTTTGGTGAGGGACAGAAAGAAAGTGGTTTTGTTTTTAAACTAAATATCCCTCCTGGAGGGCGGTGGAAAAGGGAATGCAAGATGATAAGGTTTGGATGGATTTTTTTTTTAGTTGTATATATGTAAAAGGGGGGACTGAGTGGGTTGCTTAATAAAAGAAAACAATCAAGCTCTCTTTTCTCTCTGGAAGACACAATATAGATAGATACACCATATACACGGCAGCAAAGAAGGGGCTGAAACGACTCCATCACTGACCTCTCTCTCTCTAAAAAGAACACACCCATTAGAGAAGAAAGGAGACCATAGCCACCACCTTTGATCACCATACACACGGCAGAAGACATAGCAGCACCACCACTGTGACACCGAGCAAAACCAGCCACCTCTCTCCCCCCTTCGGCATCAACCTGCTACACCATACATCCACAAACCCAACTACATCGTGCACATAGCAGCACCACCGACCCCTGCCATCCCATTGCCGAACCACACCACCCACAGCTCTCTCTCTCTCCACCCTCTCCCTCTCGGCACCTCTCTTTCTCACCCCTCACAGCAACCCACACACATAACAAACCCAGCAAACCCAGCATATCTCTCTTCTCACACCAACCCAGCAAACCCAGCACACCCTTTCAATACACCACACCACCCACAGCTCCTCTCGGCACCTCTCTTCTCACTCTAACGAACCACCATTCATCCCACCATTCACCCCTCACAGCAACCCACACACAATATACACACAGCCACAGCACATCATCACCACCCTTCACTACCGTAGCCACACCGCATCATCACCACCCCTCACTACCGCAGCATACACCCTCCAACCGTGACCCACCAACCTCTCTCTCTCACCCTCTCGGCATCTCTCTCTCTACCATACACGGCAACACACCTCATATAACACACAAACCCATCAACCTCCCACGGCAGCTCACCACCCGACCACATACAACACACCCAACACTGATATACACCCAGCAGCTTCACTCACTACCCTTGACATCAACCTGCCAACCCACCTCTCTCATACACCCACTTCTCTTTCTCTCTCTAGAGACCCACGGCAGCCACCTCTCTCCAGCAGCCCACTGCCACCAAGCACCACCAGCAGCACTACCAGCAGCTTCCAACCACGACTACTCCACTGCCGAGCCACTACTAGCAGCTCACTGCCGAGCCACCACTAGCAGCCCACTACCGAGCTACCACCAGCAGCACCACCAACTACTCTGTTGCTACGCCGCCATTCCGCTAGCCGAGAGCTTCGATCCTCTCCGAAATCCACTTCGCGCCAAATTTGCACCTTCATATTGAGGTAAAGTTTCTTTTTTTTTATTATTATTTTATTTCAATCTTTGTGCATCTTTTTTTATTTTTCATTTTGATTTGGGACTGTTTTTGAATTGTTTTTCAACATAGAAACTATGTGATTTGAAGTTGTAAAAGTGGGGAAGGGTTCGCTATCCTTCCTCATAAGCACATTTGTATTTTATTTGGGGGCTGTTTAATTTATTTCAATAAGTTTGTTTTACATATTTTGTTTGTGTTATATTAATCAATGAATCAATTAATCAACCTTGCATAACCACCTCTGCAACCTCTCTCCATTCTTTACTTATTAAAAAGTTATGAAAAATGAAGATTGTGATTCAAGTATAAGAAGGAACTCTTCTATGCTTAATGGTTTAATTTCTTTGGAGGTTCACTACCCCAAATGTATACATGTTCTTATACTAAAGCACAATCTTTTATTTTTCATTTCTCTTTAATCATCAGTGTGTCTACTTTTATGGGATTAATTGACCCTTGGAAATCACCAAGGAAAGTGTCATCATCGCTTATTATCAAGTTTGGATTTCGAGTCATTTCGCTCACTATGGGTTTATCTGAGTCATTATCACTCTTTGGAGTTTGACCAGTCCTTGTTGCACATCTTGAGCTTGACTTGAAATCCCTAACTTGTAAATAAGTTTGACTTTTCCTTTGTAATTTCCCCCGAAGAATTTATCATCAATGTGTTTACTGTTAAGGGATTAATTGATCATTGGAAATCACCAAGGAAAGTGTCATTATCACTCATTATTAAGATTCAAGTCCTTATCGCTCACTATGGGTTTATCTGAGTCATTATCACTCTTCGGAGTTTGACCAGTCCTTGTTGCACATCTTGAGCTTGACTTGAAATCCCTAACTTGTACATTATCACTCATTATCAAGATTCAAGTCCTTATCACTCAAGTTTGGGTTTTTCTAAGTCATTATTACTCTTTTGAGTTTGACTAGTCCTTGTTGCACATCTTGAGTTTGACTTGAAATCCCTAACTTGTAAATAAGCTTGACTCTTCCTTTGTGATTTCCTCTGAAGAAAATAAAGTTTATTCGGGTTAAGTCGACACTGATTTTCCTTTATTACATTTCAGACTTAGTGGATGTAAATATCACTTTTGCACAAACAGGAGAAAAGATAAAGAAATGGACAGGTAATAAAAAAGGCTAATAAAAGTGGTTAAAATTGGATTATAACCCACCTAAAGAACCAATATGATTAATTGAATTCGGTCGGACGTTATACCGAATTTAGTGTGTCAAGGCTTGCCTTATTGTAATAAATTAGACAGCCCATTTCATTTATTAGTCAGTCGGTTTTGTAATAATTATTTATTCGGACCCTCCTGCGTGAGGGCGTATTAATTCATTCGGATCCTCCTGCGTGAGGGCGCATTACTTCATTCGGACCCTCCTGCGCGAGGGCAAACAAACTTGTAATAAGTGTGCGTGTGTGTGTGCATGTCTTCCAACCCCACGTCTTTCTCCCTTTTATTTATCAGCTTATGATGGTTAGTTTAGAGGCATCATGTTTAATTTAGCATACTCATGTTTGCATCCACTTGTATTGCATGCACCAAGGCTCGGTTCATCATCAAATTCACATTGTCGTTTCAATACTTCTTTGAATACATGCTTAGACCGCATGCGATCAATTCATTTCATATGCCATATTAGTAGCCGAGTCTAGTAATTGCATATCACATGTGTTGTATAGTTAGGAATCATGCATATTTTCTAATTTTGTTTTGTAGCTTGTTCGCGGGACGTCGGTAAATATGTGAGTTGTTAATGCTTTAGCATCCCGCTTGTACATAATTTTCTTATTATGTTTAGCATCCTACCATGAGGCTAATTGCTTAAATGATAAATTGTTTGAATGCCTGTGGATGAAGGCTTGTTGCTTAAATTGGAATGATTCAACGAATGTACGTTTTAAGATTCACAAACCTAAGCCCACCTAAGGGTGGCAAATTAAAACCCTTTTCGAGAAACAAACATGAAATTGAATTGTTCCAATTTGAGCAAACTAGTCTATACCTTGTATGCTTCACATAATAAATTTTAGGATTTATTAACTAATCAGAATAAGAACATATATTGTACATAAGAATCACATCATAATTAGTAGAGGCCGATCTTTGATCGGGTGAGTGGAGTGCTCATTATTGACCTTCCCCTCTCATACCTAAGTTCCCGAACCAAGACACTTTGGTAACGACGGACTAATGGCCTTTGGCACGAGTCACGGGTTTCCTAAATTTCCCATAAATATTTAGGTGGCGACTCTGAAATCTGGCAAAGCAGTCCATTTTTGGCATTTGATTCAAACATCGATTTTTCAAAAACAATTGCCGGATTTGGACTCTTTTTGTGTTTCCACTGTTTCACATTGCACTTGTGAAATCAGATTCAGAACCAACACACAAGTGGAGTCCGAACTGTAAGGGCTATTTCATTCTTCCGAAAGGGGGCGCGAAAAGCCGAGCTACAGTTTCTGGCGACTCTGCTGGGGATTTAGAGAACTTGACTTGAAATTTATGATGTGAATTTTTATCTACATTTATATGTTCTTTGCATTGCATTTGCATTGGTGCGCCTAAGTCCCTGTGTTTGCCATCTGTTATTCCTGGACGGTTTGCCGGAGGCTTGCCTACAAAGCTTGCCAAAAGGCTGACCGGTCATGGGCTCTGTCAAGTTGGGAACACAACCCTTGGATCTGGATTACCGCTGTACCGTTTGATCCTCCTTTCACTTCTCGGTGTTAGGTGTGAGAGGTTTATTAGGTAGTCTTGCTGAGGTACCCTTTGTGACTATTTGACCTAATGCATATAGTACGCTCTAGTGACCATTCAAATTAGGACAGGATGCCACCCATTTGTTGGATGTTGTGAAGCCGCTTGTTTGAATAGTGAACCCTAGATCATTTCAAAAGCTAGGACAGGATAACCCCACCCTCCATAGGGGTGTTTGTTCTCTTTCCTGCTATGTGTTCTGTGCAATTTTGGATCTATACAGGGGTTCTCAAATTCTGAACAGTGGTTCAGGCATTTCAGTTTGTGGGATTGAGTTCAGTGTGTCAGTATGAGGTAGCAGTACTCAGTGATCAGTTGAGTCGAAACGCTGCTAAAATTCTGATTGGAGGTCCCATTGTTTTTTTTCGTTGGCAAACATGGTTTCAAAAAGAAAAAAAAAAATTCAAATCATTTTGTTTGTGTCGTTTTAGTAATTGTTGTTTTTCTAAAAAAAAATTTTTCAAAAAACAATAATAAAAAAAAAAAATGGGAATAGGGTTTGTTTTCTTTTGTGTATATAAAATGTGTTTTTGTTTTTTGAGTATATATATTTAAAAAAAAAAAATTTTGATATCCCACAAGTCCACCAGTGTAAATAAATAAAACTTGTGGGATATCCGACCATTTCTGTAATTGGGGAGTGACCATCTGTTGATGCTTTATTTTGAATGTTGTGGATGACCCACATGTTGACTGGCAATTTGAGAATGGTTTTATTTTGAGTTCTAAATTGAGTATTGAGTCTAAGTTTGATTCCACCAAGTTTGTAGAGTTGGGATCAGACTCGAGTCATTCTAGTGAGTCAAAGTCTGTTGATTTCAAGAGTGCTAAATCTAGACATTTATGTCCTGTCTAGATCTTCTTTGTCTTTTTCTTTTGAGTCTGTTGTCATTGCTGAGTCATAGTCTCTTTCCAATAAACCAAAAAAAACAAAAAAACAAAAAAAAAAAAAAAAAAAAAAAAAAACAAAATGCCATAGAGTCTGCCTACTTCTCTGTGCCTTTAAATCATTGCCTTGACCAAAGTTTTTCAAAACTTTTTCCAAAACTCTGATAAAAACAAAGAGGAAGAATTTCCTCGGGATTTGCAAATTTTGATCAACTGAGAAGAAGAGAGGTGTACTAAGCCCTTGATGAATAAAATCATTTTTGTTAATGTGGGTACTGAGAAGGATCCTGGCTTGGTCCAAATTGGTTCTATCTTGTCTTCGTAAGAGTACGAGTGATTAGTTACTTTGTGAAAAGATTTCAAAAAACTGTTTTTGCGTGGTCCTACGAAAACATGCCTGGAATTGAGTATACAGCATAGGGTCCCTCTTGACTCAAGGTCCGACCTCCTTAGCTCCTTAGCTTTCAAACCATTATTCGAAGTATTCAATGATCAACCAAAGTGTAAGGCTTGCATAGCCAAATTGGAAACAGCCCTTGAACTAGGGGCAATGATGTGATTCAAATGAAGACAGCCCTTCAACTAGGGGCAATAAGGTCGAATATGGTTCAAATGGAGGCAGTGATTCAAATGGAGGCAGCCCTTCAACTAAGGGCAATAAGGTCGAATGTGATCCAGATTGGAAATAGCCCTTGAACTAGGGGCAATGATGTGATTCAAATGGAGGCAGCCCTTCCACTAGGGGCAATCAGGTCGAATGTGATCTAGATTTGAAACAACCATTGAACTCGGGGCGAAAGTGTGAGGCTTACATATCCTAAAATGGAGACAACCCTTGAACTATGGGCAAGAAGGTACCACCCTTGAGAGGCTCGCTGGGCCGAAAACCCGGAAGGGCGACCCAGGCAAAAGTTAGAGCACAAAAACATAAAAAAAAAAAAAGAAGGAAAAATAAAAAGAAAAATGAAAAGCTCGCAAGGTTGAAAACCCGAAAGGGCGGCTTTGGCAAAAGTTAGAGCGTAAAAGGAGAGTGTCAATACTCGAGTGAACCTTAGCCAAAACTATGTAGGGCCTGTGATTCAGATTGAAAGGAACCCTTGAACTAGGGGCAAGAAGGTTGGATGTGATTTAGATTTGAAGCAGCCCTTGAACTAGGGGCAAAAGGTTTGATGTGATCAAAGAGATAAAACTGAATCGTTTCCTAATGAAGACCGCCTAGAAAGGCAAAACCATGAATTTGAGAGAATGAATGTTATTATTGAAGGACAGCCGAGTTCCTATCCACTACACTAGGGGCAACACTAGGGGCAAATTCAGACCCAATTAGCCTAGTCCCTACATCATCATATCTACTGGTCAAGTGTAGCAGTTGTTCTTATAGATGGCCTACAGATTTCACACCCAATCAACATGGACAAAGTAAAATGAAAGTAACCCTTGAGAGGCTCGCTGGGCCGAAAACCCGGAAGGGCGACCCAGGCAAAAGTTAGAGTAAAAAGAAAAAAAAAATGAATGAAAACATATATAAAAAAAAGAAAAAAAGAGAAAAAAAATGAAATGATGATAAACAAAAAGGAGAGTGATAATACCCGAGTGAACCTCAGCCGGAACTACGATGGCCTGATTCCTATCTTTGGGATACGTAGGTAGCTTCATCTTGAAGTTCGGCCCCAATAATTTTTGTTAACTCATTCATTTCGTCCATGTTTGATTGGTGTATCTATAGTCAACTTGGTTGTCCTATCCGTGTTTGATTAGTGTATCTTCATTCTGCTCAGTTCAATTGGTTCAATTCAAATTGATTCAGTTCGGTTCGGTTCGGCGGTTTGGTTCGGTCCGGTTTTGCTCGGTTTCATTCGATTTGGATCGGCTCGGTTTGGTTATGGTTTGGGACTATGCACCCCAATAATTGATTCCATGTTAGTTGAGTAGTGGCCATTTGTAAAAATAAGTTTTGATTAATTTGAATGAAGCTGACTAATTTTTCTCGAAAATTGTTCCATTTTTTTCAAAACTTGGACTATTCTTCGGATTTGAAAAGGGAAAATTTTCAGTGCCCACAATTTAGCTTACATGATTTGAAACAGAAAATGGAATAAGTAGGCTAATCTAACTCTCATGTTGATCAAAACATTTTACAAAAAAAACAAAAAAATCAAAATCAAAAAATCAAAAAAAAAAAAAAAAAGGGCAATGAATTAGGGGCATATTTGAGTTAGTGATTCTATCTTCTCCCCACTCGAGTCAACTCGTCTGTGTATATCAGTGTGTCTTCATACCAGTCAGTGTATTTATACCAGCCAGTGTATTTATACCAGTCAGTGTGTACTCATACTAGTCAGTGTATTTATATCAATCAAGGTATTCATACCAGTCCAGTCAGTGTGTATAAGTATGTTTCTTTCATACCAGTCAGTGTATTTTATACCGGTCTGTGTTTGGATTGTTTTATTTGTTATCTTACGTTTTTATTCAGGTCAGTATGGATCAATGTCCAATTCAGAGTTCAAATTTAATCACTCTCAAATTCAATCAAACAAAAGTATTTTCAAACTCAAAGTGATGTGCCAGTCACGCCATTGAGATATAAAACTAAAATTTTTTTATTACAGTCAAGGGAGGACATCCCCGATTACAGACTACCAAAAAAAAAAAAAACAAAAAAAAACAAAAAATACAGAGACTTCAAGAAAAAAAAAAGAAAAAAAAAAGAGAAACAGCAAGCCCAAAAAAAAAAAAAAAAAAAAAAAAACAAACCCAGAAAAAAAAATACAAAGTCCAGAAAAAAAAAAAAAAGAAAAAAAAAAAAAAGATCATTGTTCTTCTTCTTCTTCTTCGCCGGTGCCGGCCACATGCCAGCTTCAGTTACTCGGCTCTTCCGTCGCCGAGCTCTTCCTCTTTTTGTCATCGGCCTTCGAAGGCCCTGCCTCAATGTTTCCGGCAAAAGAGTTCACTTTTCGCCGACCATCAAAGGAAAAGTACGCCGGCGCTCCGAACTGGTCCAGACAAATGGTCTGTCGTTTTACCTCTCTACTCCATGGAGGTAGTCTTCCGTTTCAGTTCTTTGTTCTCTGCCTTCAGCTCACAAACCTCCGCTCGTGCATCTCTATACATCTGCTGAAGCTGATTAAGTTGGGCATTCACCCGATGTAGCTCACTCGTTCTGTTTTGCAGACGGTGAGACAAATTAGTGACCGCGGCCACTGTTTCCATACACGACTTTAGCGTGAGGTGGTTAGCATCAATATCAGTTTGATCAGCCAGCACTTGCTCAACTGTTAGGGTGGGAAGACTGGGATGAGTAAGAGCAGGACCACTTGGCCCAGAGGAACTCGATGGATCATTAAGATCCGGAAACAGAGAGAGAGGGCGAGACGAAGCCATGTATGGGAAGAAAAAGGAAAGAAGGCAGTCACAGAAGAGTGGCAGAAAATAGAAGAGGAAAAGAAGAAGGCGGAGGAAGATGGAAGAACAAGAAGAAGGCGGAGGAAGCTGGAAGAGTAATGGAGAAGGAGAAGAAGAAGAGAATGGTTAAGAAGAAGAAGACGGATACTGAAGTGAAGAAGAAGACGAAAGATAAAAACAAAGAGAGGGAGAGGGTCGAGGCAGGCTTGCAAACCGAGGGGCTACTTTTGTCTGCCAATCGACACAAAAGCAGAGCCCGCGTGCCAAATGCGGCAAGAGACGCGGGAGAGTTGTGTATGCATATATGTATATATATTGTATAGCTATGTAATATAGGTATTGTTTTGAACATTTGTGTCACAAGTATGGCTTGGGTTTAGTGGTTTGGCCCTACTGGGTTCAGGGTTTGGAAAGGCTGAGCCTGAGGTCAGGGGTTCGAACCCCACATTGAGTGTTTCTTTTGTTTTGTTTTCATTTTATGTATAAATATGTCTTATATATTTGTTTGAACATTTGAGTCACAAGTGTGGCTTGGGTTCAGTGGTTTGGCCTAGTGAGTTAAGGATTGAAAGGCTGAGCCTGAGGTCAGGGGTTCAAACCCCACATCGAGTGTTTCTTTTGTTTTGATTTTGGTTTTATGTATATATATGTCTTGTATAGTATATATATATTTGTTTGAATATCTTGTCATAAGGGTGGCATGGCCCAGTGGTGGAAGAGTGAGAGGCTGAGCCTGAGGTCAGGGGTTCGAATCCCACATCGAGTGTTTCTTTTGTTTTGATTTTGGTTTTATGTACTGATGTCTTGTATAGTATATATATATATATATATTTGTTTGATTATCTTGTCACCGAGTGGCGTGGTTCAGTGGTTGAGGACTTGAAGACCAGGCCTGAGGTCAGGGGTTCGAAACCCTGTATCCCATGTCCATCCATTTTGTGATTTCCCTTTCTCTTTTTTGTGTGTTTTCTTTGCCTGTCTTGTCACAGAGTGGCGTGGTTCAGTGGTCGAAGACTTGAAGACCAGGCCTGAGGTCAGGGGTTCGAAACCCCGTATCCCATGTCCATCATTTTTGTGATTTTCCTTTCTTTTTTTGTGTGTTTTGCATACGTGTCTTATGTATATATATATATAATATATATATATAATATAATATATATATATATATATATATATATATTTGTTTGTATATTTTGTCATAAGAGTGACGTGGCTCAGTGGTTGAGGACTCGAAGGCCAGGCTTGAGGACAGGGGTTCGAAACCCGCATCCCCACATCCATGCATTTTGTGTTTTTCTTTCTTTTTGCGTGTTTTGCGTACGTGTGCTGACGTCAGCAAACGGAATATGCCTTCTCAGTAACGGCATCTTCCCACTGACGGCAGCCAAACAAAATATTCCCCACCTATGTATATCTCTGTATATATATCTGTGTATACTATGTATATATCCATATATGTCTGTATATAGGTCCGTATATGTATGTGTCGTATATACCATGTATATCTGTCTGTGTATATATCCGTCTCTGTCTGTGTATACATTTGTATATGTATATATGTATATTGTATATATATATATCTGTGTGTATTTTTGTCTGTATATGAACATATATATACCATGTATATCTGTCTGTGTATATATCCGCCTCTGTCTGTGTATACGTTTGGATATGAATATATGCATACTGTATGTACATATCTGTGCATCTATCACGTAATAATCTCACTTCGTTCACCTACCACACAAATTTCAACTTCAATTCCATCACACTATCTTGTGCACTCTCATGGTCTAGGAGACCTAAAATCCCTGGTCTAGGAGACCTTAAGTCCCCGGTCTAGGAGACCTCAAAATCCCCGGTCTAAGAGACCTCAAAATCCCCGGTCTAGGAGACCTTAAATCCCCGGTCTAGGAGACCTCAAAATCCCCGGTCTAGGAGACCTCAAAATCCCTGGTCTAGGAGACCTTAAATCCCCGGTCTAGGAGACCTCAAAATCCCTGGTCTAGGAGACCTTAAATCCCCGGTCTAGGAGACCTCAAAATCCTCGGTCTAGGAGACCTCAAAATCCCCGGTCTAGGAGACCTCAAAATCCCCGGTCTAGGAGACCTTAAATCCCCGGTCTAGGAGACCTCAAAATCCCTGGTCTAGGAGACCTTAAATCCCCGGTCTAGGAGACCTCAAAATCCCCGGTCTAGGAGACCTCAAAATCCACATCAAAATCCCCAGTCTAGGAGACCTCAAAATCCCCGGTCTAGGAGACCTCAAAATCCTTGGTCTAGGAGACCTTAAATCCCCGGTCTAGGAGACCTCAAAATCCCCGGTCTAGGAGACCTCAAAATCCCTGGTCTAGGAGACCTTAAATCCCCGGTCTAGGAGACCTCAAAATCCCCGGTCTAGGAGACCTCAAAATCCACCTCAAAATCCCTGGTCTAGGAGACCTTAAATCCCCGGTCTAGGAGACCTCAAAATCCACCTCAAAATCCCCGGTCTAGGAGACCTCAAAATCCCCGGTCTAGGAGACCTCAAAATCCCTGGTCTAGGAGACCTTAAATCCCCGGTCTAGGAGACCTCAAAATCCCTGGTCTAGGAGACCTTAAATCCCCGGTCTAGGAGACCTCAAAATCCCTGGTCTAGGAGACCTTAAATCCCCGGTCTAGGAGACCTCAAAATCCCCGGTCTAGGAGACCTCAAAATCCCTGGTCTAGGAGACCTTAAATCCCCGGTCTAGGAGACCTCAAAATCCCCGGTCTAGGAGACCTCAAAATCCACCTCAAAATCCCTGGTCTAGGAGACCTTAAATCCCCAGTCTAGGAGACCTCAAAATCCTTGGTCTAGGAGACCTTAAATCCCCGGTCTAGGAGACCTCAAAATCCCCGGTCTAGGAGACCTCAAAATCCCTGGTCTAGGAGACCTTAAATCCCCGGTCTAGGAGACCTCAAAATCCCTGGTCTAGGAGACCTTAAATCCCCGGTCTAGGAGACCTCAAAATCCTCGCTCTAGGAGACCTCAAAATCCCCGGTCTAGGAGACCTCAAAATCCCTGGTCTAGGAGACCTTAAATCCCCGGTCTAGGAGACCTCAAAATCCCTGGTCTAGGAGACCTTAAATCCCCGGTCTAGGAGACCTCAAAATCCCCGGTCTAGGAGACCTCAAAATCCTTGGTCTAGGAGACCTTAAATCCCTGGTCTAGGAGACCTTAAATCCCCGGTCTAGGAGACCTCAAAATCCCCGGTCTAGGAGACCTCAAAATCCACCTCAAAATCCCTGGTCTAGGAGACCTTAAATCCCCGGTCTAGGAGACCTCAAAATCCACCTCAAAATCCCCGGTCTAGGAGACCTCAAAATCCCCGGTCTAGGAGACCTCAAAATCCCTGGTCTAGGAGACCTTAAATCCCCGGTCTAGGAGACCTCAAAATCCCTGGTCTAGGAGACCTTAAATCCCCGGTCTAGGAGACCTCAAAATCCTCGCTCTAGGAGACCTCAAAATCCCCGGTCTAGGAGACCTCAAAATCCCTGGTCTAGGAGACCTTAAATCCCCGGTCTAGGAGACCTCAAAATTCCTGGTCTAGGAGACCTTAAATCCCCGGTCTAGGAGACCTCAAAATCCCCGGTCTAGGAGACCTCAAAATCCACCTCAAAATCGCTGGTCTAGGAGACCTTAAATCCTCGGTCTAGGAGACCTCAAAATCCCCGGTCTAGGAGACCTCAAAATCCCTGGTCTAGGAGACCTTAAATCCCCGGTCTAGGAGACCTCAAAATCCCTGGTCTAGGAGACCTCAAAATCCCTGGTCTAGGAGACCTTAAATCCCCGGTCTAGGAGACCTCAAAATCCCTGGTCTAGGAGACCTTAAATCCCGGGTCTAGGAGACCTCAAAATCCCCGGTCTAGGAGACCTTAAATTCCCGGTCTGGGAGACCTCAAAATCCCTGGTCTAGGAGACCTTAAATCCCCGGTCTAGGAGACCTCAAAATCCCCGGTCTAGGAGACCTCAAAATCCTCGGTCTAGGAGACCTCAAAATCCCTGTCTAGGAGACCACAAAATCCCTGGTCAAGGAGACCTTAAATCCCCGGTCTAGGAGACCTCAAAATCCCTGGCCTAGGAGACTTTAAATCCCCGGTCTAGGAGACCTCAAAATCCACAGTCTAGGAGACCTCAAAATCCCGGTCTAGGA
>JAPPVO010002521.1:0-16201 GCA_030407325.1 Camellia japonica | reverse complement strand
TGTAATCTGAAAATGATATTGTAATTAGTATGCACTTAAGTATTAAAAATAACTTCAACTAAGAACACTGTAATATGCAATGTACTTGTCATATGAAAGCACTATAATATAAAAATGAATGTGCCATTCTAAGCACTAAAAACACGTAAAATGCATGTCATATGAAAGTGCATTCATTTGTAATATTGAACATGTAAGTACACTTGTGTATATTGAACATGTAATATGCACTAAGTACACTTCTGTAACATCAAGCACTAAAAACACTGTAATATGCACTAAGTACACTTCTGTATATTGAACATGTAATTTGAATTATAAGTACATTCATTTGTAATATTAAACACCAGAACAATACCAAGCCAACTGTAATTCAGCTCTCATATGTAACACATATTCATTCAAATTTAACAGATATTGACAGCATGCCTAGAACTAAAAGAGGAGACCACAAGTTGGTGAAAGTTCCAACCCTCAACGACGCGAAGAACAGCAGCCTCAAAATCAGTCATATCCTACTGATGATTTTCTCAGTGAAAGTCATGAACTAGCCTTTCCAAACTTCTCCAGCCGACCTGTTGTAACAGGGAGGAGGGTAAATCTGCCACCTCAATATGATGCACTATTAGTTAGTAAACTTGAAGCAATGGGATGGCTAAATTTAATTAATTTACCCCAAAAGGTATATCCACGGCTGGTAGCTCTATTTTATGTTCACCTAAGAGCTACTCAGGAAGCAAATTGAAATTTTACTCTTTGTCATATGTGAAAGGAAAGGGTATACAGTTTGATATTCCTACTTTGGCAAGCATTATTGGAGTTGAGGTAGGTGATGAAAATATCCATTTTTAGACTGAGGCTGACTTAGCTAATATTGTTGGTAATGCTACTGATGTATATACTACTATTTGTAAGAACAGATTATTGGGACTAGTTTACAAGCAAGACATTTAAAACCTTATCTTCGGATTCTCCACCGGTGGATTGTAGAAAATGTCACTCCAAAAAAAGGACATCATGATGCGGTCCCATATTTTAATGCCTATTTGTTATACTGTTTTGAAGTTGGCCATAAGTTAGATTATGTTACATAATTATGAAAGAAATGATATTCTCAAATCAAGGTCAATTCACGGGCCGGTCATTATTGTTTGGGCACTGTTGACAAAATTTTCAAACATTTTCGGGTTCGCCTTGTAGATGAAATGGAGATGAAAATCCGTTCACCCATTAACTGTTTATATTGTGACCCGTGCTGGTGCAGCCTCCAATTTAATGGGAAGTGTTAATGCTCCAGAAGATTCAGAAGATGAAGTCCCACCAGATGATGGTCCAGAAGATCCTCCTGCCAATGTGATGCCATCAACTGAACAACCTCAATATTGGACTGACTTTTTGGCCATGGAAGAACAATGTTATAATCAACGCGTTCAATGGAACATCAAATGGCTAATCAGGTCAATTCGTTGGTACTCAGTTTGATACATTTGCCACTGCGCAGAACTCATTAATTCAACAATTTGGTGAGTTCCGTGTGGACATTGAGCATCGCGTTAGATACGATTGAGCATCGCGTAGATGACATATACCATCACTACTTCCCTCCTCCACCACTACCACCAGATATGACTGTTGATGTGTTTCACATTATGTGTTCGTATGTTTTGTATTTTGTTATTTTAACAACCTTTTGTTGGTGAATTTGTTAAAGAGTACGAGTTTAATTAAAACCTATGCACTTATTATGACTTCATATTGTACTTTTCATTTTAATGCCTATTTGACAAAGGACATGATTATGTACATTCTGAAACTGTTACAAAAATGTCATTATTCTGTTATGATTTTCTGGTATAAATTATGTTATAGTAGTCAATGGCCTTCACTTGAATGATCATTTTAAAGAAGACGAGGTGAATTAAAAAAAACCACATGAACTACAGGCAAAAGATCTCCCTATGCAAAAAACATGGCAACAATTACGCATTGAACTTGAAATATGGCAAAAATCCATGGCAAGAATTCATAAAACCAATAAAACTAACCAATACAAGGTAGATGCAATATTTTAAATAATAAAACCAATAGATGAAACCCACTAATACAGAACCTTTCAGGCAATCTATTAGTTTTCGAATAAAATCTGTCGTTGAAGATCTTCGTAGTATGCCCTTTGCAGGATTTAAAATTGTTATGTTCATTGACATATATTTATGATCTTCATTTCGTTGTTCTCTTTTATTCATCATAGATAAGAGTTTCAGTTGTTCTCTCTATCTTCAGCCCTTCTTCGATGCTCTGCAGCCTTCTGCTCACGGTGTATCGCCTTTTGTTCATCTCGCTTAATAGTTCTAGTGGAGATACTTGATAACACTTCAACAATTTTGGATTGATTGGCAGCCATTTCATCAAATCTACTATCTGCGTTGTTTGATTCTTCAACTTCTCTTTCGCTGCCTTAGTACCAATTGGTCGTGTTGATGTATTAGATGGTTGTTCGTGCATCGCATTATTCTGGTTGGATTGTGTAATTAACCTCACCACTGATTACGATTAATTACCATTGATTACTATTGCTTTAAACTGGAACTGATTAATGATAAGTAATTGAATTGATCGGAATTGAACTGACTGACTGGAATCTGAAACTGATTGATTGATGTATCTGTTTAAATGCATTTCTATCTGTTGATTGTTAAATTATCTGTTCATGTCTTTATGTTTAAACTGCAAATTGAAGGCCTATCGGCGGCCAGAATCTGAAATTGATTGATGTTCTGATGATCATTAGAATTTATATGATTTTATGGTGTATTTAATTGAAAATTGATTTGGTATGATTAATTAGATTAAATAAGTTAAATTGCATAGTTTGACTTAATCACCATAATTGCCATTGTTGAGTGGGTCACTACACCAATATTTTGAAGCTGATACACTTAGATTCAACATTTCCCTCAGCTCATTTCTTGAGAGAAACCGACCTTAGAGAGAGAGAAATTAGAAGAGTTGTTTTCATCTCCTTTTTGCTTGATATTGCTTGGTGATCTTGAAGAAATGAAGAGTGGATTGCAAATTAAGCTTCCTTGCCTCTAATTCAAAACCTAGGTAAGGAGACTCAACCTCTCATTGTTGTGTTTAAATGGATTCTTGCATGGTTTAGAACAAAGTTGAAGCTTAGAGCCAACTTATGGCTCAAATTGTTGTCTTGGAGCTTGATGTTGCATGCATGTATATATATTGAAGTTTTGAGGTTGTAGTTCATAATCCCTCACATGCATGTCCCTGTTTTGAGAATAGATCATGAATGCATCTTGTTTTTGAAAGATTTGGCTTATTAGAGCATGTTTTGGAACTTGGAAGTTGTTTAAAGTTCATGCATGTCATGTTTGGTTATTGGTTAATGGAAATGGGTTTGAAATTTGGATTTAATTGACTCACCCTTGGGCTTTGATTTCACAAATTAAGCTTTGAAACTTGTTGTATATTGAAGTTTTGATGTGTTTTCCAGAAATTGGGCCCAAGAGGTCGAGTTTTGAGCTGTAGAATGCTTGGTTTGAGCTTGGGAGGCAAATCTGGAAATTCCAGCATTGGCTTCTTCGCTCGAGCGAAGGATTCTACGCTCGAGCGACCACCGTTTACTCTGAGCACCGCTCGAGCGAAGGAATGGTGGCTCGAGCGTAAATTTCAAGCTCTCAGAATCTTGGTGCACGCAGACGCACGCTCGAGCGAGGACTGTGTCTTACGCTCGAGCGAGCGTCGAGCGAGCATCGAGCGGAGTTTTCCAATATCCAGCACTTTTTGCATTTTTGCAGACCGCTCGAGCGAGGAAGTCCACGCTCGAGCGACCCTACTGTTTTGACAAGCTCGCTCGAGCGAAGAAAGCCACGCTCGAGCGAGACTCTTATTTTCTAAAAAATTCTGAAAATGTTTTCTAAGTGCATCTTTGCATCCTCATCCCATCCTAGGCATTTTTAGGTCTAGTTTAAGGCATCTTAATGAGGATATAGATGTAGAACCACACCGAGGCAATTTAGGGATTAAGTTATTACTTTCCCAACTGTGTAGCTTAGTGTGTGTTCAATCTGTAAACTGTGTAGGGTTGGCTTTCCGAGGGGACGCTCTAGCTTACTGTAGCCCAAAACTCTGTGAGTAACAATTGTGTAAAGATATGTTCAAAATGATTATCTTTTGAATACTGAACTGTACTGTTTTCTGAACTGTTACTGTTAACTGAATGAATGTATGTCCTATATTCTGAACTGTATTGTGCATCCTTAGCAACTACTGTTACTGGCTGTCACTGTTACAGAGATCTCTGTCGGTTCTCTCGTTGGAACTACTGCTGTTTACTGATTGATGGCCATCATTTACTGTTCGGTCTTTTAAGACCTACTGTTTACTGTACTGTTATGCTAATGGATGTACTACATATGACTGAATGACTGATATACTGAATCAATGAACTGTTTTCATTATTGTAAGGACATTCATTCTTAACCTCTTTACGCACTGTGTTATTCACTGGGCTTTAGCTCACTGCTCATATATATATGTAGGTGTACAGGCACCAGACCGCGGCTAGAAGCGTCGGGGTAAACTCCAGTTTTGTCAAGCCAACCACTGTGCCTCACTGCGAGGTTCCGAGCCAGCCAAGCTATGGCTTAGGGGTGTTTTATTTTCGCCCGTCTGTCTCTGAAACTGCTTGTAATAACTGTATTAACTGTATAGACCATACTGTACTGTTTAACAGGATTAAGTCCCTGTTCTGAATGATTGTATATAATGTACATACTGTTTTGTCACCGACTGCATATATGTATGAAAAGTCTTTTTGCATACAGACTGTCACAGCTCATTGGACATTGTTTATTTACTGTATTGGCTTCCGCCATGCCCCTGTACTCTGTTTTACTGTTTTACTGTTAAGCAGGCCTTCGGTAATCTCGGATTACTGGCCGGTTACGGTGCTAAACCCATAGGGACGGGTTTGGGTCGTGACAGAGTGGTATCAGAGCGATACTTAACCATGAGTTATACCGCACACACGTGTCCAAATGAGCTATAGGGTGTCCTAGAAAAAGCAATTAGGGCATTACATGAGCATGATAAGTGTGTGGTTATGACATGACTGAATATATTGCTAATGTGATAAACTGTTTAAGTATATAACTGCTTATGTTTATATATTGCTATAACTGCTTATAGTGAAATGGATAATGCAAGAACTGCAAATGAATCTGAATCCTCATCCTCTGAGGCAAGAATGGCAAGACTGGAAAGAATGATGGAACTGATAACTGAAAAGACTAGATCAACAACAGAACCAACAGCCCCCACCTTCTTCTCCGTACAGCCGTAACGGAATGTGAATGTTAATGATGAGGACATAATTGCTCTCACCCAGAAGTTCAGCAAACTGAAACCGCCATCCTTTCAGGGAGGCCTAAAACCGTTAAAAGCTGAAGCATGGGTTCTTGAAACAGAGAAATTGTTTGAGGTGTTTCCGTGCTGGAGGCACATAAAGTACTGTTGGCCACCTTCACTTTGCAAGAAGAGGCTAGAAGGTGGTGGATGCTTACCCGTGATGACAACACTGTGATGACTTGGGCTCAATTCAAAGTAGCCTTCTTTGAAAAGTACTTCCCTCAGTGTGTCAGGGACAGAAAGGTGACTGAATTTGAACAGCTAAGACAGGGCACAATGTCTGTTGCTGAATATGAAGCAAAGTTCACCGGACTTGCTAGATATGCACCACACATGGTGGACACTGATTACAAGAAGACCAGAAGGTTTGAAGGTGGCCTTAATGTTGCAATACTCGACAGAATAAGTGTTCTGAAATTACCGACTTATGTTAATGTCCTTGACCGAGCCTTGATGGCTGAAGCGAACATCGAGGCATTGAAAACTGAAATACCAGCGTCTGAATGGCGTGGTAAAAGGCAGAATTTTAAATTCAAGAAAGGCAAGCATAACCCATTGAACAAAAAACAGAATACAGGGTCAACAACTAGCCCCAGCCAAGGGAGTGGTTCCATACCACCCTGTTCCGAATGTGGTAAGAATCATAAGGGAGTTTGTTATAAACTATCTGGTGCTTGTTACAGGTGTGGCACGGTGGGCCACATGGTTAAAGACTGCCCCTTCGCTCCGCAGACCCATAGTAAAGCTGCACCAAGCGCAGCAGCATCAATTGTTGCACCAAAACCGAACCCCAAAGCTACCGGGAAAGAGCCCATGAGGCAGGGCCGAGTCTTCGCCCTAGTACCGGGAGACGTACAAAATACTGAGACCGTTGTGTCAGGTATCCTCTCTATTTGTACTCAAAATGCATATGTACTGATTGATTCGGGGTCTACACATTCATATGTATCGCATACCTTTTCACGAAAATTGAATAGACCCTTAGAACCTATGAACTATCTGTTAGCTGTATCATCACCCGTTGGGGGATCTATGACCTGTGCATATATGTACCATGCTTGTGAAATTATTGTTGGGGATATGCATCTGTTTATTGATCTACTGCCATTGAACATTGATCATTTTGATGTAATATTGGGGATGGACTGGTTACAAAAATATCATGCTACCATCGACTGTGTGACAAAGCAAGTTGTTTTCCGTCCACCTGGTTTACCCGAATTTGTGTTTAATGGGGTTGGAGTAGTACCTCCTCCGTATTTGATTTCATCTGTGAAAGCCGTTAAATTGATTAGAAAGGGGTGTAAAGGATATCTGTGTTCTATATTGACTGTATCTACTGATGATAATGTTAAAACTGATGTGAACTGTATTCCTATAGTTAGAGAATTCCCAGATGTTTTCCAGATAATCTGCCAGGAGATTTGGTTGACAGGGAGATTGAGTTCACCGTTGATGTGATTCCGGGAACACAGCATATATCGAAAGCTCCTTACAGAATGGCTCCGATTGAACTGAAAGAATTGAAAGTGCAACTGCAAGAACTGTTAGACAAAAAGTTCATCAGGCCTAGTACTTCGCCATGGGGCGCACCTGTCTTGTTTGTGAAAAAGAAAGACGGCTCACTGAGACTGTGTATTGATTACCGCGAACTGAACAAGGTAACTGTGAAAAATAAATACCCATTGCCTCGTATTAATGACTTATTTGATCAATTACAGGGTGTTCAAGTGTTTTCTAAGATTGATCTCAGATCCGGATATCATCAGTTGAAAGTTAAACTAGAGGACATTGATAAAACTGCTTTTCGAACGAGGTATGGACATTACGAATTTTTAGTTATGCCTTTCGGAGTTACCAATACACCTGCTGCATTTATGGACCTCATGAACAGAATCATTAAACCATACCTTGATGACTTTATTGTTGTATTCATAGATGACATCCTGATTTATTCCAAAAGTATAACAGAACATGAACATCATCTGAGACTTGCCCTATAGACCCTAAGAGAACAGAAACTTTATGCTAAACTGTCTAAATGCGAATTCTGGCTTGATCATGTCATGTTTTTGGGTCATGTTGTTAGCAAAGATGGAATTTCTATTGATCCACAGAAAATTGAAGCTGTAGTGAACTGGCCTAGACCAACAAATGTAACAGAAGTCCGAAACTTTTTGGGATTGGCTGGCTATTACAGAAGGTTTGTCAAAGATTTCTCTAAAATTGCCTTACCGTTGACTCAGTTAACTCAGAAGGGGATATCATTTGACTGGACTGACCAAAGGGAATCAGCATTCCAAGAGTTGAAAACTCGACTTGTGACTGCACCGGTTCTTACCCTACCTTCAGGTACAGATGGTTTTACCATTTTTAGTGATGCTTCTCATAAGGGTTTGGGATGTGTTTTAATGCAGAATAGGAGAGTTATTGCTTATGCTTCCCGACAATTGAGACCGCATGAAAAGAATTACCCGACCCATGACCTAGAACTTGCTGCAGTAGTATTTGCCTTAAAAATCTGGCGTCACTACCTATATGGAGCGACATGTGAAGTATATACCGACCACAAGAGTCTAAAATACTTCTTCACTCAGAAAGAACTGAACATGAGACAGCGGAGATGGCTAGAACTGATTAAAGATTATGACCTACAGATTTTGTACCATCCGGGAAAAGCCAACACCGTTGCCGATGCACTGAGCCGGCAATCGATTGGCAATTTAGCCTGTTTACTTACTGGACAGAAAGAGTTGCTTTGTGACCTTGAAAAATCTGACATTGAAATTGTTTTGCGAGAACAAGGTGGAACCTTAGCTGCTATTTCTGCTCAACCAGCACTGATTGAAGAAATTAAAGAGAAACAGCAACATGATGACTTCTTGAAGAAGATCATCGAAGAAAGAGAATCTAAACCAAGGCCGGGTTTCAAATTTGAAAATAATGTACTGAAATTTCAAGAAAGACTGTGTGTACCAAAGGATACCAAACTGAAGAGGAGAGTTCTGCAAGAGGGCCACAATTCAAAATTTTCTATCCATCCGGGGAATACGAAAATGTACCAAGACTTGAAACTGAATTTCTGGTGGCCGGGTATGAAGAAAGAAATTGCTGATTTTGTATCAAAATGTCTTCACTGCCAACAAGTCAAAGCTGAACATCAACGACCTGCAGGCTTATTGCAGCCCTTACCGATACCGGAGTGGAAATGGGAACATATTACCATGGATTTTATTGTGGGATTCCCTCGCTCCAGTAAAGGTATGGACTCGATTTGGGTTATTGTTGATAGACTGACTAAATCTGCTCACTTCTTACCTGTTAAGACAATTTATATTGCGGACAAATTGGCTATACTCTATATTGATGAAATTGTTAGACTGCATGGAGTGCCTGTGTCCATTGTTTCTGACAGGGATTTGAAGTTTACATCAAGATTTTGGCAAAGCCTACAGACTGCATTGGGTACTGAACTGAGACTGAGTAGTGCCTATCATCCTCAAACAGATGGCCAGTCAGAAAGAACCATCAAAACTCTGGAGGATTTGCTGAAAATGTGTGTCCTTAATTTTCAGGGAAACTGGGAAAGCCATTTGCCATTAGCTGAGTTCGCCCACAACAACAGCTATCATTCAAGTATTGGTATGGCGCCTTTCGAGGCATTGTATGGCAGAAAATGTAGATCTCCGATTTGCTGGGCAAAAGTTGGAGATGGGCCTTTGCTTGGGCCCGAGATTGTTTATGAAACGACTGAGAAAGTGAAACTGATACAACAGAGACTGAAAACTGCACAAAGTCGACAGAAAAGTTATGCAGATGTCAGAAGGTGAGACAGAGAATATGAGGTGGGTGATCACGTTTTTGTAAAAGTGACACCGATGAAAGGCCAGACTCATTTTGGAGTCAAAGGCAAGTTAGCGCTGAGATATGTCGGACCGTATGAGATTATTGAGAAAATCAATCCGGTGGCGTATCAAGTTGCGCTTCCTCCTAAAATGGAGCATATGCACAACGTCTTCCACATTTCTATGTTGAGAGATTATCTCCGGGATCCTTTCCATGTGATAGAGCCTACTCGTGTAGTGTTGAGTGATGACTACACTTACGAGGAACGGCCTATACAGATTGTGAACAGACAGATCAAGAAATTGAGAAACAAAGAGATCCCATTAGTAAAAGTTGATTGGCAAAACCATGGTGGCGTGTATGCCACTTGGGAAAGGGAAGATGACATGGCCAAGAGATATCCTGAACTGTTTCCACTGAATCCTGTTTTCTTCCAGAACGAAGGTAACTCGAGTTTAGAGGACTAAACTCTTCTTAAGGAGGGGAGACTGTAATAACCCTCACCACTGATTACCGATTAATTACCGATTGATTACTGATTACCGTTAAACTGGAACTGATTAATGATAAGTAATTGAATTGATCGGAATGCTGAACTGACTGACTGGAATCTGAAACTGATTGATTGATTGTATCTGTTTAAATGCATTTCTATCTGTTGATTGTTAAATTATCTGTTCATGTCTTTATGTTTAAACTGCAAATCGAAGGCCTTATCGGCGGCCAAATCTGAAATTGATTGATGTTCTGTGTTCATTAGAATTTATATGATTTTATGGTGTATTTAATTGAAAATTGATTTGGTATGATTAAATTAGATTAAATAAGTTAAATTGCATAGTTTGACTTAATCACCATAATGCCATTGTGAGTGGGTCACTACACCAATATTTTGAAGCTTGATACACTTAGATTCAACATTTCCCTCAGCTCATTTCTTGAGAGCAACCGACCTTAGAGAGAGAGAAATTAGAAGAGTTGTTTTCATTTCCTTTTTGCTTGATATTGCTTGGTGATCTTGAAGAAATTGAAGAGTGGATTGCAAATTAAGCTTCCTTGCCTCTAATTCAAAACCTAGGTAAGGAGACTCAACCTCTCATTGTTGTGTTTAAATGGATTCTTGCATGGTTTAGAACAAAGTTGAAGCTTAGAGCCAACTTATGGCTCAAATTGTTGTCTTGGAGCTTGATTGTTGCATGCATGTATATATATTGAAGTTTTGAGGTTGTAGTTCATAATCCCTCACATGCATGTCCCTGTTTTGAGAATAAATCATGAATGCATCTTGTTTTTGAAAGATTTGGCTTATTAGAGCATGTTTTGGAACTTGGAAGTTGTTTAAAGTTCATGCATGTCATGTTTGGATCATGTTAATGGAAATGGGTTTGAAATTTGGATTTAATTGACTCACCCTTGGGCTTTGATTTCACAAATTAAGCTTTGAAACTTGTTGTATATTGAGTTTTGATGTGTTTTCCAGAAATTGGGCCCAAGAGGTCGAGTTTTGAGCTATAGAATGCTTGGTTTGAGCTTGGGAGGCAAATCTGGAAATTCCAGAATTTGGCTTCTTCGCTCGAGCGAAGGATTCTACGCTCGAGCGAAGGAATGGTGGCTCGAGCGTAAATTTCAAGCTCTCAGAATCTTAGTGCACGCAGACGCACGCTCGAGCGAGAGAACCTACGCTCGAGCGAGAACTGTGTCTTACGCTCGAGCGAGCGTCGAGCGAGCATCGAGCGGAGTTTTCCAACATCCAGCACTTTTTGCATTTTTGCAGACCGCTCGAGCGAGGAAGTCCACGCTCGAGCGACCCTACTGTTTTGACAAGCTCGCTCGAGCGAAGAAAGCCATGCTCGAGCGAGACTCTTATTTTCTGAAAAATTCTAAAAATGTTTTCTAAGTGCATCTTTGCATCCTCATCCCATCCTAGGCATTCTTAGGTCTAGTTTAAGGCATCTTAATGAGGATATAGATGTAGAACCACACCGAGGCAATTTAGGGATTAAGTTATTACTTTTCCAACTGTGTAGCTTAGTGTGTGTTCAATCTGTAAACTGTGTAGGGTTGGTTTTCCGAGGGGACGCTCTAGCTTACTGTAGCCCAGAACTCTGCGAGTAACAATTGTGTAAAGATATGTTCAAAATGATTATCTTTTGAATACTGAACTGTACTGTTTTCTGAACTGTTATTGTTAACTGAATGAATGTATGTTCTATATTCTAAATTGTATTGTGGCATCCTTAGCAACTACTGTTACTGGCTGTCAGTGTTACAGAGATCTCTGTCGGTTCCCTCGTTGGAACCACTACTGTTTACTGATTGATGGCCATCATTTACTGTTCGGTCTTTTAAAACCTACTGTTTACTGTACTGTTATGCTAATGGATGTACCACATATGACTGAATGACTAATATACTGAATCAATGAACTGTTTTCATTACTGTAAGGACATTCATTCTTAACCTCTTTACGCACTGTGTTATTCACTGGGCTTTAGCTCACTGCTCATATATATATGTAGGTGTACAGGCACCAGACCGCGGCTAGAAGCGTCGGGGTAAACTCCAGTTTTGTCAAGCCAACCACTATGCCTCACTGCGAGGTTCCGAGCCAGCCAAGCTATGGCTTAGGGGTGTTTTATTTTCCCCCGTCTGTCTCTGAAACTACTTGTAATAACTGTATTGACTGTATAGACCATACTGTACTGTTTAACAGGGATTAAGTCCCTGTTCTGAATGATTGTATATATGTATATACTGTTTTGTCACCGACTGCATATATGTATGAAAAGTCTTTTTGCATACAGACTGTCACAGCTCATTGGACATTGTTTATTTACTGTATTGGCTTCCGCTATGCCCCTGTACTCTGTTTTACTGTTTTACTGTTAAGCAGGCCTTCGGTAATCTCGGATTACTGGCCGGTTACGGTGCTAAACCCATAGGGGCGGGTTTGGGTCGTGACAGATTGAAATGCCTCATATTCAGTTGGTGGATTCGAACATGGATCAGCATGTTGCGTGCTTCTTTTGGGTTGTGATCGACATTCATCCCATTTACAACTTCGGCGCAAAATATCCCAACATGTATCAAATGTGAAGTGTTTTTTCTGTATTGCATGATACATCTGCTTCGCTTCAGCGACCTAAAAACAAAAATTACAAACATTTCATTAACAAGTATACATTTACAAAAGAAAATTGATATTTAATAATACAAATAAATTTTACCATATCTGCCTCAGTTGTTCCACTTTGTTGCCTCAGTTGAATTTGTTCAAGAAAATCACAGAATTTATTAATTGCTTTTTGCATGCCAGACCAACGGTGAGACAAAGAAATACGGTTTCGATTTGATTCACCGCTCAATTGTGAATTAAAAAAAACAAGTACTTGTTCCCAAAATATAGCCATACTCTGACTATTACCAGTAATGGGATCTTGAGAGACTGCTAACCAAGATCTACATAAAGTTTCATCTTCTATAATTGTGAATGCTTTACCACGAGAAACACGAGAAGTTTCTGAAATAAAATGATTATCACTATTCTGCGTGTTCTGCTCTCGTGAAGATTGCGACATAAAATTAATATCAGTGTTCTGCTCCAACATTTGTGATTCCTCAAACATTTCAAAATCTTCCATAGTTTGGAAAAAATATAGTACACTTACTGAAAAATATTAGAATGATATACACTCAAACTGAGAATCAGATAATTGAATCAGATAATATAAATTAAAATTTCAAGGGAAAAAAATTTCTAATGACACAAAACAAACAAAATTCACAACATATAATGTAATGGTATTCTAAAAAAAAACATATTCTGTCAGCTTGATATACAAAACAGATATATTTTATAGAGCACATCATCAACGGTAAATTTTCAAAATACTCTATCCATACTCTGTCCATCCAACGGTAAATTATTATTGTAACAGCTACTTCTGAAATATGTAAATGAGAGGTAATAATTTCAATAATATTTTGAATGGAATTTAATTTTATATCACCCTCCAAATTATTCATAATCCACAAAATAAGCTATCTCAAAATAAACCAGTTCAAACCTGTTAAAACCAACCAGTTGAAACCTGTTGAAACTAGTTCAAAACTGTTGCAGGATTGATCAACCCGGTCGACCGGTTGGTCAACCGGCCGGTCAACCGGCTGGTTGACCGGTTGATCCCCAAGGGTCACGCAGCACATCAGTTCAGGCCATAGGAGTTCAAACCAACCAGTCCACAGTTCAAACCAACCACGCGTAGATTTGATAAACCGGTCGACCGGTTGGTCAACCGGCCGGGCAACCGGCTGGTTGGCCGGTTGGTCCCCCCAACGGTCGCGTACAGTGTTTTGGTGAAATCTTCTCCCTGTTCTCACTCTGATAAAAAATTTCGTGAATTCTCGATTTGATATCGATTTGGTGTAACCGTTGGAGTACCAAACAGTAACTTTTTCATCAAAATTTAAATTTGGTGTCAAGTTTGGTGAACCGTTGGAGATGGTCTTAGGGCTAGCTTGGCATTTTAAAAAAAAAAAAGTCAAAAAGTCACTATCTTATTTAAGTCACATCATCTTATTTAAGTCACATCACCTCTCTAACATATCACTTCAAACCCAACTCAAACCAAACCCATAATTCATAAAAAGTTAAAAAGTGCACTTATTTAGATTATCCCAACAACCCCTTAGTTTTTAAACAGAACACTAGAAAAGGAAAAAAAATTGTGAACAATTTCCATAAAGCAAGATACGAAGAAGAGCAGAATATTATAGACCAGATTGCAATTTCTAAGTAGCATTTGTGATGCTACAGAAGTGTTTTGCCCCTTCTGAATTCCTAGTGAAAATACAATGAACTTTAAAACATCTTCATGAGTAGTCTTTCTAAATTCCTAGTGAAAACACAATAAAATTTAAAACATCTTTACGGAGAAGTTATTTAATGGTTTTGGGATACGGTTGTGTGGTGCTCTAAGAGAACTGTGATTTGTAGAGAGGGTGAGATTCATGATTTTATGTTAGGTCATTGGAAACAATATGGTGATTGGTGAGGGTGGTGTCCAAAAAATATGGTGAAATTTGACAAAAAGAAGAATTAATTAAAAAATCCAAAATTTAAATTTGACTACAAGTCAAAAACTCTCTTGTTAAGAGTGTGAGACTCAGAAAAATCTTCTCATATGGATTGTTGAAGAGATCTAACGAAGAGATGAGTTGAATGCCTATAGATATGCGAAGATGAACATAGTCGGCGCTACCTAACTGGGGTTGCCAGCCGGGGAGACTTCGATGATAAAGTTAGCAACTTGAATAAAAAAAAGAAGATGAAGAAATCAAGAGTATTCAGTATGCTGTGTTGTGTTGCAGAGATTAGAAAGAGCCCTCTACCGTCTATGTCCTGCTTTCCTTTTATAGATGAAGGGTGTGATATTTGTCTCATGGGCTTTCTTATTTGGTTGGGCCCATTGTTAGGCCTTGTTTGGGTTAGCCCAGTAAGCTAATATATATTTTTTTTTCTAACTCTCACAATTGTCTCAAAACTTTCATTGTCATTAGTAGAAGGAATGAGAGTTTTTATTGCCGAACTATGTTGTTCAAATAGATGTTAGCTTTTTATTAAAGAACACTTTTGATAAATGAATAAAATAAATGAATGAATAACTATATGAATGAATGTATGTTTGAATGTATTAACGTAATTCTTGTTTCGAATTCAGAGGCTTTTGCTGATGGCTCTCCGTGCTGAGCACGGAGAGCGCTCCAAATTCAGAGGCTTTTGCAATGGCCATCATGCTGAGCACGAAGGGCGCTCCGAATTTAGAGGCTTTTGCGATGGCCAATTGTGCTGAGCACGAGGGCACTCCGAATTTGGAAGCTTTTGCGATGGCCAATCGTGTCGAGCAGGAAGGACGTTCCGAATTTGGAGGCTTTTGCGATGGCCAATCGTGCTGAGCACGAAGGGCACTCCGAATTTGGAGGATTTTGCGATGGCCAATCGTGCCGAGCACGAAGGGCGTTCCGAATTCGGAGGCTTTTGTGATGGCCAATCGTGCCGACACGAAGGGCGCTCCGAATTCACAGGTTTTTTCGATGGTTAATCGTGCCGATCACGAAAGGCGCTCCGAATTCGGAGGCTTTGGTGATGGCTCTTCGTGCTGATCAATTTCCGACATTGCAAGGATTGTGAATAATACATCCCATGTCATTGATTGCCTGTACCAATAATGCAGACTTGTTAGGCACAAAAAGTGAAAGTTAAAAAACCTACTGCAGTGGTAAAGCATTAAAAAATAGCATCGCTTCGTTGTAAGGAATTGCCGAGTGGAGCAAGTTGAAGCAGATTGTTAAGTTGATTTCTTGCCCTTGAGTTAGTATGAATTGTGGTTGTGCTGAGTCGAAGTAAGTTAGTCCTGCATTGTATACAACATATATTTGCCCCATTGCTTTCAAATGACATTTATTATTCGAAAGGAATTTGAAATGGAGGCGAGCCAAAGTTACAGCATTGCGCATTTCGGTCTGCATGTTCCGTATTGGGGAGAAATGATGCGGCTATCAGGTGGTTGGGAAGTAATCAAATATTTGTTAGTTGTTGAAACGTGCAAATTTGGGGTATGGAATTAGCAAAATCAAATCGTACAGATATGTCTGGAATGCTCCAAATAACTAGAAACGACTATTGGATTGTTGTGATGGGGCCTCAGACGGCGTAGATTTCATGTTGCAGAGTCAAAAGTAAAAGAAATCCAAGTTGTGGGTCCTGCCCCAGTTGGTGGTAAATGGCTAAGGTGATGAATGAAGGATCGACGAAGATGGATGATTGTGGCTTAGCTTCATGAGATTGCCGTTGAAATTGCATGCTAATCACACAATCTGACCGTTGATTTATCATTTAATGTCCCTGATTGGCCTGTTCGAGGATCCA
>JAPPVO010002520.1:0-59284 GCA_030407325.1 Camellia japonica | reverse complement strand
GAAAAGTTGCCAATCAAAAAATAATAAAAAAGACATAAATATATATATATATATATATATATGAAATAGATCTTGAATCTTATCTACAGTTTCATATTTTAAGAATTTTTCTAGATATATTTTTGGGTGATTCTTGCTTAGGATTAATTTGGTTCATGCCATTTTACATTGAAAAATCAACTTTTTGTTTTGTTTTGTTTTTATTTTATTTTATTTTTATTATTTATTTATTTTTAAAATTACAAAATTTGATCCGGTTTTTAGTTCCTCGAAAGTTTATTTATTTTCACCTCATTAAAAATAATTCAAATTAGGTTGATTTTTATTATTATTATTATTATTATTATTATTATTATTATTATTATTATTTAAATTTATTTATAGGTTCTCGATTACTAGAGGACCCCAAGAAGAAGATCAAATTTGAATCAAATTTAAAGGGTAAGTTATACCCTTCATTCTTGAGTTTTAATATATATATATATATATATATAATAATAAAAATTTTAATTTAACATAATTATATTAATATTTTTTTAAATAAACTTAAAGGATCAACGTAATTAATATAGATTGCGGGCAGACATGGGAATAAACAAAGTAAAATATATAATTTAATGTTAAACAGTAAAAAAATATTTTTCATTTATATAGTTAATGAATTACCAATGAACAATATGATTAAGTATTGTAAAAATTAAAATTACTGATGAAAAATGTGATTAACAGTGTTGTGCAAATTAAAACATTTAAAAAACCCAATATAATTATGCTAAAGTTGTGAAGGCTCAATGAATTTCCTTAAAACCTGAAGAGATTAGTTTAATATTTATCCTAAAATAAAAATAAGGATAAATTATAAATGCACCATTTGTGATTTGTTTAAAATATGAATTATCCGCATAGTTTAAAAAATTACAAATATTCATTGTCAAAATTTTTATTTAACAAAATGAACTAAAAATATGAAATTTCTTACTGTTCTCCTATTAACAATAAAATTACCTGAATTATTAATTAAAATAAATTATGACATAATTAAAAATTATTAATTAATTTGATTATTTATTAATATAATCTATATTATATGGATTCGGGTACGGATACCAGGTTTGGATACTTATCTAAAGGTCGGACTCATTAAATCTCAAATTTAAAAATATACAGATTTGACAAAAAGTGATATATTTTTATATTTTTAATCAATTATATGAGATAAATGGTACTATATGGAAGTAGAAGTGTTGCATGGCGTGGGTCTCGACTTTGGTGGGTCTTGGGCTGTTGAAGTGTTGTGAGTTTGGTGGGTCTAGCGTGCATTGGGAGTGTAGCAGCATGGGTGAATAAAAGATTGTGCATTTGGAGTGTAGCAGTATGGGCGAATAAAATATTTGGGTTGAATAGTAGTGTGTGATTTGTTGATTTTGTGAGGAATGCAGGAGCAACCTCGGTATTTTGGTGTTGGTTTTTGATTTTGGGTTGTGTGGATTGATTTTGTGGGGATTTGTGTATTTTATTTTTTAGTTAAATTTTTCTTAATTATTTGTTTAAAAAAACAAAAAAAAAATCGTGAGGCCAAGAGGTTGGTTGTATAGATGCGAGTAGCAATAGTAGGGGTAATTTGTACTTTCTAAATCTCTTTCGATGCATGTCATCTTCCTGTACTTTTAATTTTATACTGTTAATGAAATTTTTCTTTGTTGATAAAAAAAAAAAAATGTAACATATAGTGTCAAAAATGTGTTTTACAGCAATTATATAACAAATGATACATGTAAGATAGTGGTAAATACAAATTTATGAGAAGTGTCTAATGGAAAGTATCGAACACATCTCACACCCTTGTTTGAGTGTCGGATGTCCGACACGAATATTTAATTTATTTTAAAAAGTCGATGTAACATAGAATAAAATGAGTCATCTGTTATGAAATTAAAAATTTTAGGGGATAAGATGTAATTTTTAAAATTATAGAGGACAATTCATATTTTTAAAAAAATCTCAGAGGGTGTATTTCTAATTTCTACTTTACCCTAAAATAAACTAAAATTTTCGTAGACTAAAATAACTTGAACCAAACGGGTCCTTAGAGTTCATCAGCTTATTTAAGGACACCATCACAAGAGAAACTCATCAGAGCACAACGCACTTCACTAACATCATGGCAACCTTCGCAAACCAACCATTGCTAGACTCTCCCAAGAGAAAACTTTCTCTCTGCAAATCTCTCTCTTTGGTTCTCTCTCTAGTTGCTATCATAACCCCAATCTCCATACTCACCATCAACCTCTTCAATCAAACCTCTTCTTCTTCTTCTAATTCTCTCTCTCTCTCAGCCACCCTTTGTGATCGGGCTCTTGATCGGGCCTCATGCTCCGCCATGGTATCAGAACTTGCTCCCCCTGAAATTTTGATGCAAATGAAGGGCCCTGATTTGTTGCAGGCCTTCTTGAAGAAATCCGCATCGGGCATTCGAAAGTCTATCGAGACAGCGAGCGGTATCAGCCGTCGGATCAACGACAAGAGAGAGCAAGGGGCTCTAGCAGATTGCCTGGAGTTGATGGAGCTGTCAATGGATAGAGTGATGGAATCTGTGGTGGCAATTGAGAAAAGGACAGCCGAGTCACATTCGGATGCCCATTCATGGCTCAGTAGTGTTCTCACCAACCATGTTACTTGCCTAGACGGGTTAACCGGAGCGGTCCGGTCCATGATGGAGCCCGAGCTCGAAGATATGGTGGCAAGAGCTAGAGCTTCTCTAGCCATGGTGGTTGCAGTGTCACCAGTGGAAGATGATCAGGTATAACTTGTCTCTCATTAATCCAATTACAAATTATTAGATGATAGCACCCATAAATGATATTACTGTTATATTTAATATTTACCCTCTATACAATAATATGCTTTACAAAAAATTTTAATGGAAAGTCTCTTTTTATCCTATGAAAATACTTGTCATCCATAGGCTATGCATGTTTGGAATTGTATTTTAATCTCTCTTATATATATATATATATATAAAATTAGATGTTTTTCATGACAATGAAATATTTTTTGTTTTTCTTAATATTTTAAAATTTTATAACGTTTAAAATATACATCCATTTTCCTTTTATAAAATTTATATTTTTGAAAACTACTCAATGAAATCTATCAAATATGATATTAATTGAATATAAAATTATGTAAAATAAAAAGAAAATGAAAAACTCATTGTTTTTAAAAAAAAAAAAAAATTAAAGTGTGAAATATTTTTACTTCCAAAATTTTACGCTTTTGATAAATAGTCATGACACTCCTCTCTTTATATATATAGTATGTGTTGATTTTGTTAGTAAATGCAAATGTTATAGCACATGACACATTAATTATGTTTAAAAAAATTCATTAAAAAATTTAATTAATAATTTTGCATCCCAAAAAGTTTAAAAAATATATGTTTTAAATAAAACTTAATTTGTAAGAAAGTATAAAGGGTCTCACTTAATTTTTCTTTTTTAAGGCCTCAAATATGTTTGAGCCACTGCGGTTGATCGATGAGTTTCCACGGTGGGTGACTGCTAGGGATCGGAAGCTTTTGGAGGCAATGGCAGGAACTCCGAATGCCAACGTGGTGGTGGCGAAGGACGGGAGTGGTAACTATAAGACTGTGAGTGAAGCTGTGGCCTCGGCACCAAACAATGGCAACACTCGTTATGTTATCTATGTCAAGAAGGGAACCTATAAAGAAAACGTTGTGATTGGGAGTAGCAAGAAGCTTATTATGCTTACTGGTGATGGAATGGATTTGACTATCATCACTGGTAGCTTGAATGTGGTTGATGGAGCTACAACCTTCAATTCTGCAACTGTTGGTACTAATCATCTTACTCTTTATATTTCAATCTGCTATATAGTTTTTCAACAATGATCTTGCTGTGTTTGTTATTAGTAGAAGCTATGTCAACAAAATATGTAATTTAACAATTCGAGTTAAAACTAAAGAACAAATGTGATTAAAATAAAAAACACTAAAACGACTTAATTCTCTTTTAATTTTAAATACAACCCATTTGATTAACACAATTTTCATTACCACTGTAGCTGCTGTTGGTGACGGATTCATGGCCCAAGACATATGGTTCCAAAACACGGCCGGCCCGGCGAAGCACCAAGCAGTTGCGTTACGTGTTGGAGGCGATCAATCAGTCGTAAATCGTTGTCGCATTGATGCCTATCAGGACACTCTTTACACCTACACTAACAGGCAATTCTACAGAGATAGCTATATTACTGGCACAGTGGATTTCATCTTCGGCAACGCAGCAGTTGTTTTCCAAAATTGCAAAATTGTGGGCCGAAAGCCCATGAGTGGACAGTTCAACACAATAACGGCCCAAGGTCGAACTGACCCAAACCAAAACACTGGGACTTCAATCCAAAGCTGCAATGTGATAACCAGCTCGGATCTTGAGCCTGTTAAAGGCACTATAAAATCATATTTGGGTCGTCCATGGAAGGCTTACGCGAGGACTGTTTTCATGGAATCATACATTGGGGACTATATTGACCCTACAGGTTGGTCAGTGTGGAGTGGTGATTTTGCTTTGAGCACGTTGTATTACGGTGAGTACATGAATAACGGTCCTGGTGCGGGTACCAGTAAGCGTGTCACATGGGCCGGATATCATGTAATTACTAGTGCGACCGAAGCGACGAAGTTTACTGTGGCTCAGTTGATACAAGGAGGGTCATGGTTAAAGTCCACTGGAGTAACCTATACTGAAGGCTTGTGAACGCGGTGTTTCTATTTTCTTGTCTACTTGTGCTTTGCTCTCTTCACTCTTATGGTTTTTAATTGAAGAGACACTCTAGTATTGTATGTTACCGTGGCATAATTTGTATGATCAATTTACCAGCTTGTTTTTGTGCAATCCAATCTTGAATGGAGTTGCTATTTTCCAGGGCGAGCTTTACAGCTTGTTGCCAACCCCAAGTAGTAACTGCATCAATATTGTTATACTCTCTCCGTTCCATTTTGCTGGTCTGCTATTTCATTTTGAGA
Organism: Camellia japonica; assembly: GCA_030407325.1. NCBI lineage: Eukaryota > Viridiplantae > Streptophyta > Magnoliopsida > Ericales > Theaceae > Camellia > Camellia japonica. The sequence continues at coordinate 54,240 of JAPPVO010002520.1, read as the reverse complement.
TGTTCCAAAATAATAGTCTCATTTGCAATGTTGAAGTAAAAAATATTTGATTTTCTAAAATTATCCTTTTTGAGTAATTATAAACATATTAAAATTTTGAAAAGATAGGATTATTATTGGAAAAATATTTTGAAATTTAAATTTAATTGTAATGATTAGATGTCGTATGTCAAACACCACAATAAGTTTATGACAAAATTAAATCACGGAAAAGTGTAAAGAATGTAAATGTCAAATTTGTCATGAGATCTTTTATCCTTATGTCTAGACACACTCTAGTTACTATTTTGACACATAGTTTGATCTAAATTATACATTAATTCTTATTATTTTAATTTAAATAATTTGGTCCCTACACTTTAAGTACAGTTTTAATTTGGTCATTCTATCTAAAATTCTATTAATTTTGTTTATATGTTCACTTTAGAAAATTGACAAGTATTCTAAAATTGTTAATTTTAACCTCCGATTCAGGCATAAAGACCAAATTAAAAATGAACTTAAAGTGTAAGAATTGAATTATTTAATTTGAAATTATAAGAACTAAAATAAAATTTAAATCAAATTATAAAAATAAAAAACATAATTAATGTTAACCATACAGTTATATCTTGAGATTTCCACCCCATGGTGCGGGATTATAGAATTAACTTCTACTTCTATATTCCACTAGTCTAAAAGTTTTACTATGTTGCAAATCTAATCGTCTACAGATGTATTTCTTTTATGCATCATGATATTACAGAAGTTGAATATCTAGATTAGCAAGGAACATACAGAAAAATGACGCACGATGTATGAATCTTCAAAGTTTGTAATGTCAGTACTCGAGAAATTTAATGCTTTCAAAAAATGAAAAAAAGAGTAAAATGCTACCTCTTGTACTTTATAATGTTGTCCCTTTCTTAAAATTTAAAAACATAATGAATGCAATTTTATATTTTTATAAATGAAGTCCATTTTATTTATTTATTTATTTTGAATCTTTCAATATAAAACTCTAATTTTTTTCTTCTACTTAAATGACAATATTTTGAATTTAGCACGTGCCCGCGCGCGCACACAAAAAAAAGTTTATGTGAGTACATTGAGGACCACATTGACCCTGCAGGTTGGGCAAAGTGTGAGGGTGATTTGAATTTGAACACATTGTACTATGGTGAGTACATGAACTATGGTTTGGGTGCAGGCATCGCTTTGCTCGTCACATGGTTGGGGTATCACGTCATCACTGATCCAGCCAAAGCAAGCAAATTTACTGTGGCTCATTTGATACAAGGAGGGGAATGGTTGGATTCCACAGGGGTAACTTATAATGAAGGTTTGTGAATGAGGCTTTTCTAATTTCTTTTGTTAACTTGTCCTTTTATCTTCTTGACTACTATGTGCCATTTTGAGAAGATGAAAAACGCCACGTTTTTGTCCACGGAAGAAAAACGCCAGGACTTCCATTGGGAAGTCACAAAAAAGTTGCCTTGTGAAATTACCTAAATACCCTCCATGTTAATAAATAACCTAAAATTCCAAAGTTTGGCAAGGGTATATTGGTCATTTTATTTTGATTTGATGCCATAAATAAATATTAAACCAAAAAGTAAAAAAGTCAACTTTTTACCAACTTCCTAAATCACCTCCAAAAAAGCCAAAAAAACTTGGTAAAAAGTCAAAAGCCAGCTTTTTACCAACTTTCCAAAACACCCCTATATGGTTCTCCATAGCAGACACTCTAAGTTTGGGAAGACTAAATAAGTGCACTTTTTGACTTTTTATGAAATATGGGTTGGATTTGGGTTGGGTTTGAAGTGATGTGTTAGAGAGGTGATGTGACTTAAATAAGATGATGTGACTTAAATAGGATAGTGACTTTTTGACTTTTTAAATTTTTTTGAGGATGCCAAACTTAGGTTACCTTGGAATAATTTGTATGATCAATTTAACAGCCTGCTATGGTTACATGGTGGCTATGAAATTCGCACAATCCAATCTTGAATTGAAGGGTTATTTTGTAGGGAAAATATAATTGTACCGTTATTTTAATGTGTCAAGTAATACGAAAAATTTATATATTCAAAATTAAACCATATAAAAATATAAATTTTTTAGGATCACATCAGATGAGAAAAAGTCTTACAAAAATGCCATAAAATTATTTATACCTTTATCCTCAAAATTTTCAAAATCCATGTTCTAGATCTTAATTATGTCATTAAACCAACAAGTTGACTCTAATGCCTAACAAATTCTAAATTAATGGTATATAAAAATTTACCCCAGACTTTTCCTTTGTTCACGAGGGGACACTTATTTATTTGTACAGGTGGAAGGGTGGAAAAAAAAATATAACAATTAAAAAAATGTCCATTGAAAAAATCTAGTCGTTGGAAAAAAGTAAAAGAAATAATAATTTAAAGGGAGATGGTTAAAATTGATAATATTGTTGTGAAGTATATATTGAAAAAATGGTTGCCTAATTTTTTTATTTTTAAAAAAACATTGAGATTTTGAGTAATATTGCTGGGAAGGCTTTTAAACCACAGAAATTAATATTCATCCAAAAATTATGAACAGAATTTGTCACTAATGATGTGGAGGTAATATTTCTGTAATTAAATATTATTTTAACAAGTACTTTATCTTAAAATGACAAGTCTAATTACAATTATATCATTCTGTATATAAAATTTATATTATATATATATTATTTTTAAATTTTTTTTAAATATCATTACTTTTTGCCTCGGACTACTCACCTCCCCCATTTGCTACTGCCTTACAATGTGCTACAATTTGCGTATGAATAAACTATCTGAAAACGTCAATTTCATAGCATTTAAAGACTAGAACATCACTTTACACTCTGGCTTTTGGACACAGCATCAAACAATATGGAATTCTTGTTTTATATTCTTAAGTATGTCGGCCTTATATACATTAATTACTATATTTAGTACTATTAGTTTATTAGATAATCTCAATTTGGTTTCAACATGCACATGCTTATATGCTTTGTTGTCGTAGAGGTCCTTTTAATTTTAATTATAATCAAAATATTCTAATTGTGAGTGGTAATTACAAAAATACTACTTTCATCTCATTTTCTCAGTAAATTTTATAGGAAAATGATATATATGTTGTGTGAACGTTCAAAATTATGTGACAAAATTCAGACTCAGTGTGTTGTGTATTTTATATAATAAAATAGATTTCAATCTAAAAAAATAAATATAATAAAATAGATATTATATAAACCAACAAGAAGACTTCGAAAGGTGGTATGATGGTTTATATATCTAGTTAATACTAGAAAACTTTATAAAATAATGAGAGAAAAAAAAATGATTTGCAAGATTCATTTGACTTTTTTTCTCATGAAATAATGATTATTGTTTTTGGATTAATTATATTTTTTATTATTATAGTTTGATTCAAATTTCACTTTGGTTTATAAAGTTTTAGTTGGGTGAATTACACCAATGGTCCTATAGTTTGGGACTTGTGTCATTTTGGTCTCTAACTTTTCAATTGTGACAAATTTGACTATGAATTTTGAATATTGTTTCAAATAAAGACAATTGAAGATGCCATTACATTTTTCAAGGACAAAATTGTTAATTTGATAAAATATAAACTAATTTGACAAAAATAAATAAAAAAATATTTTTGAATTTTTAAAAATTATTTCTACCCACTAAAGATAAAATTATGTAAAATTAATAAATATTTTAAACATTTATTTATTTAATTTTTTACTAAATTAATTTTTATTATGTATTTAGATGATAATTATGTAATGGATGGTTATTTTTTATTTTATTAAATTAGTCTCTATTTTTTCAAAAGTCAAATATTACGATAACTTTGATATCATTATTAAACCAATCTATTAAATCAAGAATTCAAAACTAAAAAATTTCATATATAAATATATCGATTATACATTAAAAGCTTAACAATTACTCATTACATGATTATAATCCAAACATTTAATAAAAATTAATTTGGTAAAATAAATAAATAAATAAATGTCTATAAGATTTATCAATTTTACATAATTTTATCTTTGGTGGGTATAAATAATTTTTAAAAATTTAAAAATATATTTTTTGACATTTATTATTTTTGTCAAATTAGTTTATATTTTATCAAATTGACGATTTTGCCCTTGAAATTGGGTAATGGTATCTTCAATTGTCCTTATTTGAAACAAGATTCAAAATTCATAATCAAATGGCACGAGCTCCAAACTATTGGAACCGTTAGTGTAATTCACCTGTTTTAGTTTGAACAATTCAACCCTTACACTTTAAGTCTATTTTCAATTTGGCCTTTTTGTTTAAATTTTAGTTAATTTTTCCTACATATACACCTTAAAAAACTGACAAATATCTAAAAATCGTTAATTTTAACCTCTAACTTGAACAAAAAGAAAACTGAAATTAGAATTAAACAATAGGAACCAAACTGCTAAAACTGAAACAATTAAAGCTAAAGTGAACTTAGGTCCTCTAGACCAAAACTTCTAATTTCGCCCCTGCAAACATTTATACATTTTAGATAAATTATGGTGGTAGTACTTGTATTTTTATTCCTGTGTCATTTTAATTTTTATAATTTTAATTTGTTTAATTTTGACTTTGAATTTATGAATTTGTATCAATTTAGTCTAATTGATTGCAATTGTTAGAATTATTTTAAGAAAATATACACATAAGTGGCATATGTCATGCTTTAAGGACAAAGTTATAAATTTGTTTAACTCAATGAGTTAACCTCAATTGATTCAATGATAATTTTTCGTCAAAAGCACTAACAATGTTATCAATTGGACTAAATTAACATCAAATCAAAATTAAGAGTCAAAATTAAACTAATTAAAAATATGACAATCAAAATAACACAAAGAATAAAATATAAAAACTACCAATATAATTTGCCTATGTATTTTAAAAGAGGGAAAAATTATGCAAATAGTTCCTATAGTTTACACGATGTGTCAATTTGGTCCATATAGTTTCAATTTGCTCGATTTTACCTCTTAATTTAATGGATTGTGTCATTTTAGTCCAATAAATGATGGTTGTTTAGTTAATTTAAACGGAAAGTCAAACAATGTATTAATTTGGTCCTTGTACTTTTCACAATGTGTCAATTTATAGTGCCTGTCAAAATCGAGAAAATTAAAACTACATGAATCAAATTGACACGTCGTGTAAAGTATAAGGATCAAATTGACACATTGTTTGACCTTCCATAAAATTAACTTAACAACCGTTCTTTGTTAGACTAAAATGACATAATTCATTAAATTAAGAACAAAATTGAACAAATTAAAATTACAAAGACTAAATTAACACATCGTGTAAATTACAAAATTATTCGTACAATTTACCATTAAAAGAGAGTGCAATGTCATTGAGCCACACAACCACTCGTTAATAAACAGTTTATATATAGGTCAATTTTGGTGAGTAGTGCGGATATTTTTTTAAATATAATAATTCTCCTTCTCTTTATCAATCGTTTTTTTAATTGGGTAAATCTTGTTCGTGTTTATCCACTACATGTATAAAAAATAAGCTCTTTTGTTCGGTAAGTCTCGAGATAGTCATCATCATAAACAAAAGCATGAACTCCAACTCGAGTCTACAAGTGGTGATGGTGGATGATTACCCTATGCTTTGTTGAATCCTTTTTCATCTTCTTAAATGGATAAAAGGTTTCAAAAATCTTTTTCTTCTTTTTTTTTTTTCATTTAAAAATAATTTTATTGATAAAAGTAACGTACAAAGATATGAGAATACATCAATAAAGGAAAGATGAGTGCAAAAAGTATCAAAACAATACAACGCAATCCCAACTAAGTTTGCACCGCGAAAATTGCCCAATTATATGCTAGCACAACCACCAAAGGTTAGTGAGAAACTAATAGCAAAACAAGAAGAAAAAAAAAAATAAAAAAAAAAAAAACAAAACAAAACAAAACAAAACGAACCGCAAACCCAACTCGACAAACAACAATAACATGGCTCCTTATGCAATTCCTGACTTATTGCAGATTAGATACAAACTGATTAATTGAATAGTCTCTTCCCACCATATTTGACTTCAACTACATGGCCACTCTTACCTTAATGACGTCACAGAGAATCTACAAAATTGGGTTGTACCTCATTGAAGATAACATCATTTTTGTGCTTCCACATAGACCAAAAAACTGCTAAAGGTAATACTTTACAGCACTCCACCGTTGTAGCAGTCTCTTCGCTATGTCTGGCATAACCCACTGCACATCTCACCATTTGATGATGTTGGACCATATTCTCCAAACAAAAGGGCAATGAAGCATCATGTGGTTTAGAGATTCCTCCTCTGTTCTACAAAGGGCACAATGTGATCCCACATTTGTATCAATACCAATCTTTTGAAGCAAATCAATTGACGTTATTCTCCTTTTCCATACCAACCAAGCAAAGAATTGGGATTTTGAAGGTATTGCATTATCTATACTATATATTAAGCAAAATGAGGTTTTTAACCCCAAATCTTATCCGAGCTCCAATCTCCCAATTTAAATTTCCTGATTATTTGATTTAAAAAAAAAAAAAAATCTTAGCATTTATTAACTTCTCCCAACTCCCAAGTCTTACCCTCATACTAACACTTTAATGCATTAAGAACAAGCATAAAAAAAATTCTTTGAATTCCAACACATATGAATTACTTGAAAAGTCCCAACACGTATGATTATTATCCCTCATAATAACACTTTAATACATTAAGAACAAGCATAAATTTTTTTTTGAAAAGTCCAACAAATATGATTATTATCAAAATATTAAACTTTAATATAATATAATAAAAAAAAAGACATTTAATTTTTTAAAAAGTCCAACACATATGATTATTATCAAAATATTAAACTTTAATATAATATAAAAAGGAAAAAAAAAGAAGACATTAAAAAAAAAAAAAATTTAAAAATCACAATTCACATATATAGATAATTGTAAACACAATCCGTACATAGCACGAGTGATATGCTAGTTCTATATTAAACCAAATAGACTTTTCGTTGATCCAAGATTCATCTCACACCAATTAAACACAAACTTTACCCTGAAACATCCACATCTATCAGCTTTCCATATTATGCTATCCAAGGACTCCAAACAGAGTGCTGGCCCAGAACCTAAATCCTCCTTCATATTTCTTAGATCCTCCTCTTCCCATGCCATTAAATTCCTTCTAAAGCTTAAACACCATTCATTATATATGTCTTTTTTGTCTATCGCTTCTTCCACCACTTCCCTTTTTTCTTTCTTTTAGCTTGTTTCTTTTAGCTTCCCAATATGCTTGTTTTTTTATATTTTATTATGAAGAAATTGTTATTTTATATTATTATGAAAATTTTTATTTTTTTGCGACAGTGTAATGCCGTCGCAAAAAGTATTAAAAAAAATAATAAAATTTCTATTTTAAATAATAAAATTTCTATTTTTTGCGACAGTTTAGTGTCGTCACAAAAAGTAAAGCCTGTAACAAAATCAATAAAAATAATAAAATTTTCTGTTTTTTGCGACAGTGTAGTGCCGTCACAAAAAAGAAAAAAAAAATCCTCCGATAAAATTATTAAAAATATTAAAATTTCTCCATAATAATTACATAATAATATAAAAATTCATATATAAAATAACAATTTCTTCATAATAAAATATTCTTCCATTCATAATTACACATCAACAAAATTATCCCACTACATAATGTTCCATAATTATCCTCCGATAAAATTTAAAAATATAAAAGAAATGAAAAAAATAAACACAATATAAATGAATATAAATTACTTTTTTCTCCATTTATAAATGCACGATTCAAACAAAGCAAGAGTTCACAAAGGTAACCAATGATCACTTCTGTTACTTAACTCAGTTTTAATAAAAAGACTGACAATGTTCCCACAAATTCTTCATCCCACTTATAGTTTTGATCTTAAAATTTTCACCTCATCCCACAAAATCTTTCCTTTTTGAGTCGCACAATCTCACATATTCAATTCACCTGCAAGCTTGAAGGAGGGTCGAATGTTTCATCACCACAATACAAATCTGTACTATGAAAATTGGTTACAAAATATTCAACCCTCAGTTTTCCTCAAGGTTGAAATATGGAGGGAAACAGTATGTAATGTATATAATGGGAAAATAAAAATTTTATTTTTTTCAACTCGTCATCCCGTCTGGTTATTTGGATTTGAAAGCCATTCACTAATCGAGCTGAAGGAAAGAAAGACATCCGATCCTCCTTGAGTTGGGTCCACCTACCAAAATAATTTGCAGCGAAATAAGAACTTCATTTACAGCATAATTTCTTCACATCATCCACACAAAAAACAATATGTATATAATCCATCATATTTATAAATAAATAATGAGACCCACCATTAATTTTTGAATGTGATGTGTCCTACATGCAAATATGGTAGAGTTTATTGTGTGGATCTATCTAAGAAGTTGAAGAAAATGGTGAAACGTATTTGGTGATATATATATATATATATAAACCCTCAAAAAACAAACCCATAATTTGAGGACATCTTTTACAACCATTAATTAATGCAACATAATTTTTCTTAAGTTTTTTATTTTTTATTTTGGTACTACGTAAAAGTCTGTTTGTCTGTATAATGTTTTTCATAAGTATTTGAGGGATGAAAATAACCTGTATGTAGTAACGAAGTAATGAAGAAAGAGAGCAATTTGAAGGCGAGCCAACTCTGCCCCTGGACAAAATCGAGCTCCTCTTCCAAACGGAGCATAAAATGGACTGCTTCTCCAATTTCTCTTTTCCTTTATATAGGAAACAAAACAAAAACAAAAACAAAAACTGTCAATTTTTATAGAGTAATGCAAACTGATCAAGGATTACACCTGAAGCCATGCTAATTTGATATTTGATAGATTAAATAGAAATTCTAGAATTAAGAAGGGAGTAAATAAATCAAGGATGATAACCTTTTGTACTTGGGTCAATCAACTAGGCCCTTGATTGGACAACAAGCCACACTGAATGTCTAGAGTTGCTTAGGCTGTCTGGAAACATGGTATGGTATGGACTCTAGGGTAGACTCTATGCATTGGACAATCCACCTGCTTAGAGGTTGAGCTACATTTCAAGAAAAATATTAACCATCTAAAGTAATCAAGAGGGAAAACATTGCTAATAAAGCAATATTTGGCAAGACAACCCAACATGTGAAGGCAGCCCTCAATAACTATTTACACATTCATTATTCCTAACTATACATGATCTAACATAAATTATGTAGATGTCAAGCATGAGGGAGAGCAACTACATGTTAGTAAAGATTTCGTTTTTATTATTGTAAGTATATTTTAGGAATCCAGGCCATGTGTGTTAGGTAACTAGTATCCAAAATGAGTGCAACACAATGTCAAGTATGAATATCAAAGATTGTTATTGGAAGTACACATGGAGACATGGCACCAAAAAGTGCTAAAAGGCCCAAAAATTCTCTCAGTATGTTTTTTTCATTGTGAAGCCTGCAAGAAGAGGCAGATCAAATTAATTGTTACTGATCATAAGAAAAAGATCAAATTAAACACAACCCAACACAGCACTTCTCAACCATTTAGGATTTTCTATGGAAAGTGAACTACATAAGAAAATAGTTCTTAGCAAGAACATCCAGTGTTGTGAATGACCCATAAGTTTCTCCATAATCTACACCACAAAATTTCATAATAAGATGAGTAAAAAAAAGGCAGGAATTTTGCGGGCATAGGTACCTACCTCAGAAGGAGCCTTCTTTAAACACAGGGAAACAAATTCTTTCATAGGACGAGAAAAATGTTCATCCAACTGCACAAGAAAAATTAAATAACTCACTTTAATTGAAAATTTTATTTATCAAGCGTTGAGTCCAAGCCAATGGACGATCTGATCTCCCATTCGTCTCTACCATCACCCTCGACATTTGGGATCACTAAGTACCTGTAAGAAGAAGAAATATATGTTCATATCATAATCAATCATACCAGGGGCAGGGACTAAACAAAGTTCTGTTCTATGAAATTATATGACAGAAAAGAGCGTCTAAAAATGGTAAGTAGTAACTGGATTTGCCATAAGTTGTGTTATTACATAGTACATCGTGAAACATATATCCCATACAAAAATCATCGCTGAAGAAAGATGTAAGCTCAAATCACTAACACTACCAATAAATCTTGAACCAGAAATGAACGGGAGTAAAAAAAGTGAAGCGAGGCCATGAAAACAGCATTAACTAGCCTGGTTCCCACAAATGCTATTGTTACTGAAGCAAGACTGACAACTTTTAAATAAAGCAACACCCATGTAAGTTGCAACCACTCCAAATAAGGTTTTCATACTATTCTTGACAACTAAAGGCAAAATCTTACAAGATAAACTCTTAAATTATTAATAAAATACTTGAATGAACCATGAGAATTCTCTATCATAATTAAAAATAAATAAAATAAAAGGCCCATAGACAAAAAGAGTAGGGGACTTACATCATAAGCTTCATTAATGTGGTGAAACTGAACCCCACAATTGTTTCCTCTGCAAACATCCGGATGATACTGAAAATTCGATCATATTACAAACATAATTATTAATTAATAAAATGGGTTCCACATTAATAATTAATCAAAAAAAATTAAATCAAATCAAATAAATGAAAAATAACATTAAATGAAACATGCATCAAATGCAATTGCAATTAAATTTTTATTTATTTTTTATCCGATATTTTTTCAAACCACTCATTCTAAGCATAATAAAAAATGTTTGAGAATCTAATTTTTTTTGCAATAAGTGTCAACTTTACTACCTTGTCATATTAGGTGAATTTAAGATCTAAATCCTGAGTTTTTAACATTTTTCAAATGAATTTAAAAAATAAAAAATAAAAAATTAATAGGAAAGGAGACTAATCACTCATCACTTTGTTCTTCTTCGAATTCTTCAATTGGATCCACGAAGAAGATCCACAACCTTGGCCAATCATCCCAGCAACACTCGCCATTCTCAACGATCTTGATTGCGATTCTCTCACAACAAATCACAAAAACAGCCTTTGAATTGCACAAACAATAATAACGACTATATATAGATATAGATATATTGAGATTTGAATATACTCGCCACTCGTCCCCCCTTGCCGCTGCTTGCAGTCGAGAGAGAGAGAGAGAGTATTTTGAGAATTTTTGAAATTGGGGATATTTTTGTTTAAGGGGTTGGGGATTGGGGATCGTGAGTGAGAAACAAAAGGGGGGAAAGAAAGGGGGAATTAGAAACAGCGGGAAAACAAAAAAGAAAAAGAAGAGGGGGATTTGGGTAGATGCCGTCGTCGCCCATGCTCACAGTCGCGAGAGAGAGAGAGAGAGAGAGAGAGAGATATTTGGTAGAAATTAGGGATTTTGGTTATAAGAGAGTGGGGATTTTGGGGGGCGCGGGAATGGAAAAAAAAAGGGGAAACCGAGCGGGCGGGATTGGGATAAAAAAATCAAAATAATAATTTTTATCATAAATGAATATTTAAATAATAAAAAATAAATAAATAATAATTTTCATTTTCTTTTCGTTATTAAGGTTGAGAATTTATTTGTTTCATTTTTATTTTAATGAATAAAAAATTATTATTTTTTTTTTTATTTGGTAGAAGTAAGGATAATATTTTAATAAAAAATATTTTCTATTAAGAGTGATTAGTGAGAGAGAGCAGAGAGAGAGACAGACAGACAGACAAAGAGAGAAAGAGATAGAGAAAAGAGATAGAAAAAGAGAGAGAAACAAGAGATCATGAGCGATACAAAAAGAGAGAGAAAGAGAGCGAAAAGAGATGAACGAGAGAGAGAATAGAAAAATAGAGAGATAGAGAGAAGATAGATGAGCGAGAGAAACAGAGAGAGAAGAAAAAAAGAGAGATGAGGGAGAGAAACAGAGAGAGAAAAGAGATGAGAGAGATAGAGAGAAAAGAGATGAGCGAGAGAGACAGAAAGAGAAGACAAATGAGAGAGATAGAGAGAAGAAAGATGAACGAAGACATACAGACAAGTAGACAGATAGACAAACAGATAGAGAAAGAAGAGTGATGAGTGAAAGAGAAGAGTGGTGGTAGTTGAATGGCATTTGCAGTAGTGGTAAATGTAGTAGAGAAGATAGGTGATGAGAGAGAGAGAGAGATGAGTGAGAGACGAATAGAGAAAAGAGATAGAGAGACAGAGAAAAAGACAGAGTAATGAGCGAGAAAGAGACAAAGTGGTCGCTAAAAGTATATTTTCTTGTAATTGATTGATAAATCGAAAAGGAGCTCAATAAATAAAGAAGAGATGAGAGAGAGAGTGAGCAAGGCGAACACAGTGGGGGAGAGAGAGAGAGACAGAGACAGACAGACAGACAAACAGACAAACAGACAGACAGACAGAGAGAGAGAAGAGTGATAAGTGAGAGAGAGAGAGAGAGAGACGGAGAGAGAAAGAGATAGAGAGAGATAGACAGAAAAAGAGAGAGAAACAAGAGATGGGCAAGAGATAAACAAAAAGAGAGAGAAAGAAAGTGAAAAGAGATTAACGAGAGAGAGACATAGAAAAAAAAAAAAAGAGACAAAGAGAGTGGTAGTGGTAGTGGTCATAGTTCCACCCATTGATTTAAGTATGGTGTTTGTTTTGAGCTTTCAAATCATAATTCTACATCCAGTTTTCAAAACTCAATTCAAAATATAATCATTACTTTTCGAAACTCATAACCAAACACATAATTCAAAACTCTTTTCAAAACTTAATTCAAATCAATTTTTTTAAAATTTTAAATATTTAAATATTTAAATATTTTAAAAATATTTTAATTTTGTGAGAGATAGATAAAGAAGAGAGACAGAGATAGAGTGATAAGCGAGAGAGAGAGAGAGAGAGAGAGAGAGAGAGAAGAGAGAGAGAAAGTCGTTGCTAAAAGTGTATTTTCTTATAGTGGATCAATAAATCGAGAAGGAGCTCGATAAATAGAGAAGATGGGAGTAAGAGAGTGAGTAAGGCGAACATAGTGAGGGAGAAATAGACAAATAGACAAGTAGAGAGAGAGATAGGGAGAAAGAGAGAGATAGACAGAAAAAGAGATAAAGAGAGAAAGAGAGAGAGAGAGATAGAGGGAGAGATAGAAAAAGAGAGAGAAACAAGAGATGAACGAGAGATAGACAAAAAGAGAGAGAAATAGAGCGAAAAGAGATGAGCGAGATAGAGACACAGAAAAATAGAGAGACAGAGAGAGAAGAGAAATAGGCGAGAGAGATAGAGAGAGATAGAAAGATAAGAGAGAGAGAGAGAGAGAGAGAGAGAGAGAAAAGAAATGAGAGAGATAGAGAGAAGAGAGATGAGCGAGAGAGACAGAGAGAGAAAACAGATAAGAGAGATAGAGAGAAGAGAGATAGGCAAGAGACAGAGAGAAAATGAGAGAGAAAAACAGACAGACAGAGAAAAAAGAGTGATGAGTGAAAGAGATAAAGAGAAGAGAGAAAGATAGAGGCAGAGAGACAGGAAGATGAAAGAATGAATGAAAAGAGAAATGCTATATCAAAAGAGTAAGACGATATTGTTTTTTTAATTTTTTTTGTGACAGAAAAATACCGTTGAATTTATTCAAATCATTTTGTGACTGTATATATATATGAAGCGATCTCAAAACCACAATCACTATGCTAGGTTAGAATTTTCCAAAAACTCTTTTGAGAAAATTATACTTTCTTGTTTTCCGTGTTATATTGTTTTTACTGAATTTTTTTAATATTGTAAGTATTTTTTTTTAATCTTTAGACACACCTAACATAAATACACCTAAAAAATAAAAAAAATTGTAAAAAAAATCTTTTAAAAATTCACTAAATACCAAAAATACAAAAAAAAAAAAAAAAAACAATAATTCAATACATTTTTTTTTGTATTTTATGTATTTATTAATTTTTAAAAATATTTTTCATATTTTTTATTTTTTAGATACATTTAAGTAAGGTGCATCTAAAAAAAATATTTAAAATTTAAAAAATATTCGCTAGAAACAAAAAAAAAATACACGAAAGGCACTTTTTGCGACGGCAGAAAATGTCGTCTAAAAAAAACAGAGTATTTGCGACGGCACCATTTGCCGTCTCAAAAAAGCAGGGCATTTGCGACGGCACAATTTGCTGTCTCAAAAAATGAGAGTATTGGTGCATGTAGTGACATGCACAATTTACCGTCGCAAATATTCTCATTTTTTGAGACGACAAATTGTGCCGTCGCAAATGCTCTACTTTTTTGAGACGACAAATGGTGCCGTCGCAAATACTCTGCTTTTTTGAGACAGCATTTTCTACCGTCGCAAAAAGTGACTTTTTGAGACGACAAGTGTGCCGTCGCAAATAATTCCGTCTCATAAAGCCACTTTTTTTGTAGTGTTGTGATACCATGAGCTGCATGTCACTACATAGATAAAAATTTGTTAATATATATAACTTAAATTTTCCTTTGCCTACTTTATATTAGATGGAATACTAATCACATGTATGTCAAATTAAAATAATAGGCATTTATTTGACTATGGTGGAGAGTACTCTTAGGACTTATTTGTTTAGATGGATTAAAGTATAAGATTCAAATTATTAATTTATAAGATTTATATTTTATTATTTTTGTAAATTTTATTATTTGGATTAAATTCTAATGAACATTCTATCTAACAAAAATGATAAATTATTTAATTATACAACTAATAAAGTAAAACATATATATAACTAACATTATATATTTTTCATATTTATTACAAAATAAACGTGAATAAAAGGGAGTTATATATCTTCATTACAAAAAATTAAGATTTTAGAAATTAAAATTTGGGAACAAAATTATTTTTTTAGGAATGGATTGCGAAAAGTGTCGTCATTATATTTTTAGCAACAAAAATTGAACATTAGTGATGAATTATTATCCTTTTGGGATCAAATTTTTTGTTTCAAAAAATAAATCATTTTGAGACCAAATTATTTTGTCCCCAAAAAGTCTATTTATTAGTGACATTTTTAAAATTTTATCACTAAAAGCCTTATTTTTTACTTTTCGGAACGACCTTTTAACGACTATCCTCATAACAATAGAAATTGGTCCGTAAATGTCTTTTGAAACAAAATTTTCACTTTTAGAAATCAAAACATTTGATGTCTGAAACTCTTATATATTGTAGTGCTTACTAATTCATCTGAATAACCAAATCTAAACCAATGTTATAAATTATTAATTATCTTACTATTAATCGTAATCAAACAAGTCCTTATTAGTTAAACCCTCGCAAAACATGGTTGTCTCAATTACCTGAATGAATAAATTAAAGTGGTGGTTGTTGACCTCAACATATGGAAATCATTATTTAACCTTTTTAATTGAATTGTGAAAACTATATATATTATTTTTTCTCAAATGGATACTAAACGACAAAAGAGCTATTAAATGACACAAGCTCCACCTTTGTCTCCATCTCCGGTTCCAGTGCCAGGCACAGTCCAATTTAGCATTTGCCAAACATACTCAAACAAGCCTATATTAGTTAATAATGGTAGTGTTATATATATCAATTAATTTATTAATTAATATATTAATATTAATTATGGTATTATTATTAATCATACTTATTAAATAAATTATAAATATCAAAATTTTTTAAATTATATCACATTATTAATTTATACACTAATTAATATATATAATATTATTCATTAGTTAAACCCTCCTCTCGCAAAACATGTTGTCTCAATTATATGAATAAATTTAAGTAGTGATTGGCCTCAACACATGGGAATCATTATTTCACCCTTTTAATTAAATTGTGAAAATTTTTTATTTTTTCTCAAAGGGATATAAAACGACAAAAGTGCCGAACCTCGTTTGGGAACAAACTTTTTTAGTAATTTTTTAATTTTTTAGTTAAAATGTGATGTAAAAAAAAATTAGTATATTTGGGATGACTTTTTATGAAAAGATGTATAAAAATTAGAGAGAAAAGAGAATATTTGATTTTTTAGTATGAGTTTTTAACTTTTTGATTTTTTTTAGTAATTTTTTGACATTTTAACTAAAAAGCCACATGTCAAACGAAATATATTTAAAATTTGATGTAACACGTGATGCTATATTAGAATTTTTACTACTGAAAAGCTACCAATCAAATAATAATAAAAAAAAGACCTCAAAAATAAAATATATGAAATAGATCTAGAATGAATCTTATCTACAAGTTTCATATTTTAAGAATTTTTCTAGATATATTTTTGGGTGATTCTTGCTTAGGATTAATTTGGTTCATGCGATTTTAGATGGAAAAAATCAATTTTTTTTTTCTTTCTATTTTTGTTGAATTACAGTTTTTGATCCTTTTTTAGTTCCTCAAAAGTTTATTTATTTGCAAATCGTTAGAATAATTCACATAAGGTTGATTTTTATTATTATTATTTTTTAAATTTATTTATGGGTTCTCGATGACTAGAGAGGACCCAAAAAAAGAAGATCAAATTTGAATCAAATTTAAAGGGTAAGTTATACCCGTCATTCTTGAGTTTTTTAAAAAAGATTATGTTTGGCGTGAATGATTTGGGTTAAAATAGTTATAAAAAATAAAATAAGTTAAAAATTAATAAGACAAATGTTACATCTAAATCATAATCATTTTATTTTTTTCTCACAAAAGTCAAAAGAGTCAAAAAGTCCATTCCAAACGAGATTTTCTAGCCTCGGGCTAAGGTCTCGTTTGACAACCTCACTTTTAGCCTAAAAGTCAAAAAATCACTAAAAAAAATTAAAAAGTAAACAACTTATACCAAAAAGTCAATAATTTTCTATTCTCTCTACTTTTTACATATCTTTTCGTAAAAAATTAAAAAGTCATCCCAAGTCTATTAATTTTTTTATCCATATTTTAGCAAAAAAATTCAAAAGTTATTAAAATAGCATGTTCCCAAATGATGCCTAAAATAACCAAAAAGTCAAAAAACAAAAAGTCAACTCATATCACAAATGAAGGCAAAATATAATAAAAGTCTCTAAGTTTGACATAATCATATTAATATATTTTTTTTAAGAGTAAATTACAAATACACCTCCTGAGATTTGCTTAAAGTACAGATTCGTTAAAATTTTTTATTTAACAGAATTAACTAAAAAAAGAAATTCATAATTGCTCTTTTATACAATAATAAGATTACTTAAATTATTAATTGAAACATATTTATAACATCATTAAAAATTATTAATTGAATTGATGATTTATTAATAAAATAGGCGATTTATTATGAAATTAGAAATCTCAAGAGTAGAATGCAATTTCTAAAACTACAGGAGGCGATTTATATTTTAATTAAATCTTAAGGGATATATTTATAACAGCCGTGCTACCGACCCCCAGCTGGGGGCACCCCTAGTGACCCCCAGTGGCAGGTGACACATTGCCAGTGGCTGGAATCCAAGAAAAAAAAAAAAAAAAAAACTATTTTTTGACCAATCACCAATGACCCCAGCACCCCACTTGGGGTCTAAGTCATTTTTCTATTTATAATTTACCCTTTTTTTAATAAAGCAAAAGGATCAACGTAATTGATACAGATTGCATATAGACATGGGAATATACAAAGTAAAATATAAGGTGAAATACTAAGACATATCAAATAGTGAATTTATGAACTGTTTGGTCCTTTTTATTATTATTTTTTTAATTTAAAGGTCTCATTCTAGTGTGAATTGCGTAAAGGGTCAAAATGTGGGTTTTCTCGTAATATTAAAATCACTAAACGTAACACTTCAAAAAAAAAAACTCCATAATATACTTTTTCTAAACATAACACCTCATTGTAATACTCAAAAAACGTGACACTCCAATGTAACACACTGGAAAATTATTTAGTGTATTTTTTTCAAATGTAACACTCCAATGAATATAGCACACATAAATTTCTCAGTGTACTTTTTCTAAACGTAGTATCCTAACGTAACACTTCAATGTAGTACCAAATAATCACACTAACATAAATGCATATAGTTCCACGTTTGACAACCAACTTCAACCACCAATCCCTCTAAAAATAATCTTCCACACCTCACATTTCCATTCTCATCCAAAAAATGAATCAGAAAGTTAGAAAAATGAATCATAAAAATGCATTTATTTAAACACAAATGACACTAAAGAAAATAAAAATGACTTTCCAAAACAAAAATGACTAATTGATTCATAAGAAAACTTTTAGGACTAAATGGATCAATATTCTCCATATAGGATTTATGGATAAATTTTGCTAAAATATATAGTTTAGTGTAAAAAAAGTCAAAAATACTATTTTTCAGTAATGAAAAATATGTTTAAGTGTTGTAAAAATTAAAATTACTAATGAGAAAGGTGATTAAAAGTGTTGAACAAATTAAAACATTTAAAGAGCCTAATCTAATTATGCCAAAGTTTTGAAGGCTCAATGAATTTTCTCAAAATTTGAAGGGAGGTTAGTTTAATTTATCCTAAAATAAAAATAAGGATAAATTACAAATATACTCCTTGTAATTTGATTAAAATACGAATTCTCCCTATAGTTTGAAAAATTACAAATATTTTCTTGTCAGAATTTTTTATTTAATAAAATTAACCAAAAAAATAAAATAAAATTTCTAATTGCTCTCATATACAATAATAAAATTACTTAAATTATTAATTGAAATAAATTTATGACCTGATTAAAAATTGTTAATTAATTTGGTGATTTATTAATAAAATCTATGTTACATGGACTCAAGTACGAGTGTTGGGTGCATGTGCTTATCTAGAGGTTAAACTCATCAAGTCTCAAATTTTAGGGTATGTGGACTTGGCAAAAAAGTGATATATTTTTATATTTTTAATCTATTATGTGAGATAAATAGTACTATATAGTGTGAAAAGGGTGTTTTATAGCAATTACACAACAAATGATACAAGTAAGATAGTGTTAAATATAAATATATTAGAAGTATCTAATAGAAAGTATTGAACACATATCTCACACATTTGTTCGAGTGTTGGATGCCTGACACAAGTATTTGATTTATTTGAAGAATCTATGTAACATATAATAAAATGGACTATTTATTATGAAATTAGAAATTTTAAGAGGCAAGATATAATTTTCAGAATCTCAGAAGACATTTCATATTAAAAAAAAAAACAGAGGGTGTAGTTCTAATTTACCCTAAAATACTAAAATAACTTCAACCAAACGGGTCCTTAGTATTCTTCTGCTTATTTAAGGACACCAAACTCAGCTGAGCAAAACCAACTTCACTAACATCATGGCAACCTTTGCTAATCAACCATTGCTAGGCACTCCCAACAGAAAACTCTCTCTCTGCAAATCTCTCTCTTTGGTTCTCACTCTAGTTGCTATCATAACCCCAATCTCCATACTCACCACCAATCTCTTCAATCAAACCTCTTCTTCTTCTAATTCTCTCTCTCTCTCAGCCACCCTTTGCGATCGGGCTCTTGATCGGTCCTCATGCTCCGCCATGGTATCAGAACTTGCTCCCCCTGAAATTTTGATGCAAATGAAGGGCCCTGATTTGTTGCAGGCCTTCTTGAAGAAATCCGCTTCGGGCATACGAAAGACTATTGAGACAGCGAGCGGTATCAGCAGTCGGATCAACGACAAGAGAGAGCAAGGGGCTCTAGCAGATTGCCTGGAGTTGATGGAGCTGTCAATGGATAGAGTGATGGATTCTGTGGTGGCAATTGAGAAAAGGACAGCGGAGTCACATTCGGATGCCCATTCATGGCTCAGTAGTGTTCTCACCAACCATGTTACTTGCCTAGACGGGTTAACCGGGTCGGCCCGGTCCATGATGGAGCCTGAGCTCGAAGACATGGTGGCAAGATCTAGAGCTTCTCTATCCATGGTGGTTGCAATATCACCACCGGAGGATGATGAGCTGAGTAAACAACTTAGGCTCGTTTGGGAACAGGCTAATTTAGTAACTTTTTGGTTATTTGGCTAAAAAGGTAGGTAAAAAAAACTTGTATGTTTGGGATGACTTTTTGGCTAATTACGAAAAGATGTGCAAAAAGTAGAGAAAAAAGAGAAATTTTGACTTTTTGGTATAAATGGTTGGCTTTTTGGCTAATTTAGTAATTTTTTGACTAATTAGCTAAAAAGGTAAGTCCTCAAACGGGGCCTTAAAGTCCTCTTTTTAAGCACTACACAAGAAAAGAAATATTAAGCATAGAGAAGATATCGAACACATACATTATTAGTTATTGTTCGGTGGGAAAGATAAATTATTATTTTAAAAAAATATTTTTTTCATTTCTACTTAATTGTCTCGAGACACCCGCTGGAGCTAGAAAAATCACCAATGATGGCGATTAGTAGTTGTGGTAATATGGATAAATAGACAGATCAAATAGACAATTATGAGGATAACACATGGATAGATAGATAAAACGATAGTACGTAGACATATAAGTAACATAGATAAATAGATAGACAGTAAACATATATACAGTTTGACAAAAGTAATATGATATTCTAAAATGTTTTGTTATTTTGACTACAAAATAATAGAATTTGGGGCTATTATACAAATTTTGAAATTGGACTTATGCACAAGTCCCTCTTTCTTTTATTTTATGTTATTTTATATAAGATTAATGATTCGGTTATTTTATATAAGATTAATGATTCGTCCATTGAATTTATTTAGTCTGAATTTGCCTGAATGAGTTTTTTTAATAGGAAGAGACTTCCGTGCGCGAGTCTTTTTTCAAAAAGAGACTCATTCGGACGAATAGGGGGTGCCATTTTTACAATATACACATCACATAAAAATAAAATTTGGTAAAAAAGGCCAAGTAGTCAATTTGAAGTAGGTTCGGAAATTATAAATATAAGATTTGAGTTTTTCTGTCAAAAAATTAAAATCACTTAAAAGATGATTGTTGGAAAAATTATTGAGTGAATCTTCAATGTTACTTTTTCTAATGTTGAAGGTTTATATTTGTTTTCAAATTCAAAAGTTTTCAAAAATAAAATAAAATAAAATCTAAAATAGAGAAAAACAATCAATTGATGACATAAAAAAATTAAATTATTTTTCAAACACATGCATCACTTACGAAATATTATTGATAATAGATGTAATAGTTGCTTCTGTTAAAAAAAAAATAATCAAAATTAAAATTAAAATTAATAAAAATAATAGGCTTGTGGACTAGACGGGTACTATTGGGCTTGTGGAGCCTATCACATGTCTCATTTCGATGATCCGAACCATTCAATTTGTAGACATTGTCGAGTACTTTATCCTTGCAAAAAATCACATTGATCGGGATATCAATAGCCCCCTGATTAAATCATATTTTTTCAATGGTAAATATGATTTTAAAAATAAATTATTGACAAAAATGTATTCTAGTCAAGAGCTATCGATATCCGATCAACGTGATTTTTGATAAAAATAAAATACTCGATGAGTTCTACACATTTAACAGTTCGAATTATCGAAATGGGACCCATGATGAACACTTAATAAAATATACATAAAATTTATTACAGCACACGATACATTAATTATGTCAAAAAAAATTTGAATAAAAATTTGATTAATAATTTTGCATCCCAAAATATTAAAATAGTATAAAGGGTCTCACTTAATTTTTCTTTTTTAAGGAGTCAAATAAGTTTGAGCCACTACGGTTGATTGAGGAGTTTCCATGGTGGGTGACGGCTAGGGACCGAAAGCTTTTGGAGGTGTTGGCGGGGACTGTCAACGCCAACGTGGTGGTAGCGAAGGACGGGAGTGGGAACTATAAGACTGTGAGTGAAGCTGTGGCCTCGGCACCAAACAATAGCAACACTCGTTATATTATCTATGTCAAGCAGGGTACTTATAATGAAAATGTTGTGATTGGGAAGACTAAGAAGAATATTATGCTTACTGGTGATGGAATGGATTTGACCATCATCACCGGTAGCTTGAATGTGGTTGATGGAGCTACAACCTTTAATTTTGCAACTGTTGGTAAATCATCTTACTCTTTGATTTAGTTTGATATATAGTTTTCCTGCAATAATCTTGCTGTGTTTCTTATTAGTAAAACATACGTCAACAAAATATATAATTTAATTGTTCGAGTTAAAATTGAAGAACAAAATGATGTAAAAATCACACATACTAAAACGTCTTATTTCTCTTTTAATTTTAAATATAAATCATTTCATTAACACAATTGTCATTGCCACTGTAGCTGCTGTTGGTGATGGATTCATGGCCCAAGACATGTGGTTTCAAAACACAGCCGGCGCGGTGAAGCACCAAGCAGTAGCATTACGCGTCGGAGGCGATCAGTCGGTCATAAACCGTTGTCGCATTGATGCCTACCAGGACACTCTCTACACCTACACTAACAGGCAATTCTACAGGGATAGCTATATTACTGGCACAGTGGACTTCATCTTTGGCAATGCAGCGGTTGTGTTTCAAAACTGTAACATAGTGTGCCGAAAGCCCATGAGCGGCCAGTTCAACACAGTAACGGCCCAAGGTCGGACTGACCCAAACCAAAACACTGGGACTTCAGTCCAAAGCTGCAATGTCACAGCCAGCTCGGACCTTGAGCCCGTTAAGGGCACTATAAAATCATATCTGGGTCGCCCATGGAAGGCTTATGCAACGACTGTTTTCATGGAATCATACATTGGGGATTATATTGACCCTACAGGTTGGTCAGTGTGGAGTGGTGATTTTGCTTTGAGCACGTTGTATTATGGTGAGTATATGAATAACGGTCCTGGTGCGGGTACCAGTAAGCGTGTCACATGGACTGGATATCATGTCATTACTAATGCGACCGAAGCTGCGAAGTTTACAGTGGCTCAGTTGATACAAGGAGGGTCTTGGTTGCAGTCCACTGGGGTAACCTATACTGAAGGCTTGTGAACGAGGTGTTTCTATTTTCTTTTGTCCACTTGTGCTTTGCTCTCTTCACTCTTATGGTTTTTAATTGTAAGAGGCACTCTAGTATTGTATGTTACCTTGGCATAATTTGTATGATCAATTTACCAGCTTGTTTTTGTGCAATCCAATCTTGAATGGAGTTCCTATTTCGGGCAAGCTTTGCAGCTTATTGCCAACCCCAAGTATTAACTGCATCAATATTGTTATACTCCCTCTGTTCCATTTTCTTGGTTTGCTATTTCATTTTGAGATATCCCAAAATAATAGTCCCATTTGAAATGTTGAAGTAAAAAATATTTGATTTTCTAAAATTACCCTTTTTGAGTAATTATACACATTAAAAATTTGAAAAGGTAGGGGTATTATTGGAAAAATATTTTAAAATTTAGATTTAATTGTAATGATTCCCAAAAGGGACCAACATATTAGGATGGAAGGAGTATGTCAAATACCACAATAAGTTTATGTAGACAAAATTAAATAACTTAAAAGTGTAAAGAATGTAAATGTCAGATTTGTCACGGGATCTTCTATCCTTATGTCTAGACACGCTCTAATTACTATTTTAACACATATTTTGATCCAAATTATACATTAATTCTTATTATTTTAATTTAAATAATTTGGTCCCTACACTTTAAGTACAGTTTTAATTTGGTTATTATGTCTAAATTTCTATTAATTTTGTTTACGTGTTCATTTTAGAAAATTGACAAGTATTTCAAAATTGTTAATTTTAACCTCTGATTCAGGTAGAAATACCAAATTAAAAGTGAACTTAAAGTGTACGAATCAAATTATTTAATTTAAAATTATTGGAACTAAAATAAAATTTAAATCAAATTATAAAAATAAAAAATATAATTAATGTTAACCACACAGGTATATATATCTTTGAGATTTCCACCCCATGGTGCGGGAATATAGAATTAACTTCTTACTTCTATATTCCACTAGTCTAAAACTTTTACTATGTTGCAAATCTAATCATCTACAGATGTATTTCTTTTATGCATCATGATATTACAAAAGTTGAATATCTAGATTAGCAAGGAATCATGACAAGAAATAACACCTTTGTCGACCAAAAAATTTGTCATTAAAAGTTTATTTTTAGTCGGTAAAAGTTATCTGCGATTAATTTTTTTGGTCACTACACTACTTTGGTCGCCAATTGAGGGTCGGCAAAAATAATTCGCGACCAAAATTTTGGTTGGTCGGGAAAAGTTGGATTTGCTGACTAAATTTTTGGTCGCTAAATATGTCATTACTGCGACTAATCCATTTTGTCGCTAAAACACTTTGGTCGCAAAAAGTGATATTTTCCCGACCAAATATCTTAGTTACCAATTGTCACATTTAACGACCAAAAAGTTTGGTTGCCAATTATCACATTCAACGACCAAAAAGTTTGGTCGCCAATTGTGACATTCCACGACCAAAAAATTTTGGTCGCCAATTGCGACATTCTACGACCAAAAATTTTGGTCGCCAATTGTGACATTCTACGACCTCTTCGTTTGGTCGCCAATTGTCACATTCCACGACCAAAATAATTAGTCGCCAATTGTCACATTCCACGACTAAACATGTTTGTCGCCAAAAGAAATGTTTGTGCAACTAAAACTTTAGTTGGCAATAGATCTATTCGCGACCAAATCCTTTGGTTGCCAAAATTAATAATTTTAACGACTAATTATTTAGTCACCAAATGTGCTTAGTGATACACCGACTACTTTATTTAGTCGGCAAAAGTATAACTTATCTTTCTCGACTAATCAATTGGTCGCCAAAACTAGAAAAACAAAACCAAAATTTGGCTGCCAACATCCAACAAAATAAACTTGTAATTTATAATAATCCATCCAATTTATTCAATATAATTTGTAATTTGCAAAAATCATTCAAATTAACAAATAAATGGAATCATGAACATTCAACAAAATACATATATCAACCATTTCTGAACCTGTTTAATTAAAGTTAGCAACTATTATGAGTTTCATTCACAAGTAATTCTAAACTACATATTTCATCTAGTATAAAAATTTAAAACGTAACAAGTACCTATTATTATGTTTTAAATTTTTATCCATGTGCATCAACCCAAAAATATAACTAGTAGTCTACCAAATATTTTCCATACACACCCATCCAAAAATATAACTACTAGTGTGTCCAAAAATATAACTACTAGTCTACCGTAATATTTTCCATATACATCTATACAAAAATATATAATCCTTCCAAAAATACAAAAAGTGCCAATTTGTCCTGTTCAATTTGTGCACGAGTTCATCCATCTGTACCAAAGAAAAAGAGAAATAATGTCAGGTAAAATTGGACAAATAATGAAAAATGTCCATGAAAAGTTAAGGTCACATTAGCAAATTAAATGACTATCATTATCAAATTGTAAATAAAACAACAACATTCTTATGTCTATAGCATTACTACTTTGGTATTTCATTGTGTAGTTTTTTGAACGGACTTAAATGTAATTCAAAGAAGAACAAGTCAAAAATAATTAAATAAAACAACAGCTCACAATAATATGCAATGGACTTCTCAACTAGCAAATATAAACTATACATATTGGCATACGAGAGTGTCTAACCATACTGAAGGGGAAAATTGAAGCAGAATTCAAATGGTTCGTCTATCTGTACCAAAGAAAAAGAGAAATTATGTTAGGTAATTTTTTTATAAAAATATTTGCACATCACATTATTGTAAAATTAGACAAAAAATGAAACATGTCCATGGAAAGTAAAGGTAACATGAACAAATTAATTGACTATCATTACCATTTTGTAAATAAAACAACAGCATTCATATGTATATATCCAATAAACATTACAATTCTAACTATTGGTCCACAATTTGTCAATATTGACCTGTGCTTCAACAATGGAAACTAAGTTAAAATTTGGAGCTATCTGTTTTCATAATTTAGTTGTAGTTTTATATCCTTTGTACTACTATATTTTGGTCCAAAGGTTTTTTTCCCCCCTTTGTTTGCACAGTGCAGCTCTTTTTGCTTTCATTGAGATTTATTGAAGAATCAGTAGAAATGAATTTACTTAGTAAATTCTTTTTCACTACAGGTTTGAAGAAAGAATATTTTGTACTCATTTCTTGCATATGCAGGGCCTTCATATGCATTGCTGGGTTCTTGGAGCTGTAACAACGAGGCTTTTTAATTTTGGATTCAAAATTCTTTGGTTGAACTTTTACTTGGAGGAGGGTAAGTCTGAGAGGGGAGTGGAAGATATAAGGTTGGGATTATCACATTTTTTTGTCTAAATATCTAACCGTGCATCCTATCGACGCGTCGCTTGCTCTCACAAATTTCTTTAATCTAGGCCGAGCTGACCGTTATGATCTCAGGGTTGTTTCGAGGCTATTTCCATTTTTTTGCGCCAAACGGCCCGTTTTCGCCTATATTTTTATCCTATCGCCGTTTTCGCCTATATGAGATGTCATGTGCCATACACAAGACATCTCATATACTGCAAAATGTTTAAAATGACCTTATTCTTCTCTCCCTTCTCTCTTTCACCTTCCCTCTTTTCTTCTAGCCATGTCAGCAACTATGGGTGCTACCATGGGTGCTACCATGGGTAGAAGACAATTAGGAAAAAAGTAAATAAGGTTATTGTAAGCATTTCACAATGTTTGAAATGTCTATCAATTTTTCCTTTTTATTTAAGTAATGAATCTTTAACAAAAGGTTCACAATGATCCAAATTGATAGTTCAATGCAACAAAGTGTAATGTTTTTTAGTTGAGGGGGGTAGAGTGAGATACTAAGTAATAGGTCAAGAGGGAAAAGTGTAGTTTTTCCTATAATTAACCGAAAGAGTGCTAAACTATAGTGTGGAGTGCTAATTAACTAGAAAAGTGTAGTTTTTTAGTGTGGAGTGCTAAACTGTTGTAGTGTGGAGTGCTAAACTGTAGTGTGGAGTGCTAATTAACCAGAAAAGTGTAGTTTTTTAGTTTTTCCTATAACTGCTGTAGTGTGGAGTGCTAAACTGTTGTGGTGTCTGTCTTGCTATGCTTGGTTTGGGTTGGCATTGGTGTAGATGGGCTACTGATAAAAGGAGTAATTAATGGAGTATAATCAAATGGAGTAAAATCAACAACCAAATGGAGTATAATCAATAACCCAAGAAGTACAT
This sequence comes from Camellia japonica, assembly GCA_030407325.1. Taxonomy (NCBI): domain Eukaryota; kingdom Viridiplantae; phylum Streptophyta; class Magnoliopsida; order Ericales; family Theaceae; genus Camellia; species Camellia japonica. Next base: position 27,026 of record JAPPVO010002520.1, on the reverse strand, counting down.
AGAGAGAGGATAGTAACTAATGCTTTGATTTTCCCATAATCCAAACAGACAACAAAATTAAGAATTCAATAAACTAATGCTATCTACTTGTACTACGCTAAGTTGAGTAAAACGTTTTACATTCCCAATTCAAGTAATGCGAAACCTAATAAATTCAAAATTGTCCTTCTCTTTACTAGATTTTCTAGGAAACCAAATGGATTATAATCAACAACCCAAAAAGCAGATAGAGTTAAGAATCCAATTAAAAAATCCTGTTTACTTCTAGGTGGTTGCTAAGTTGAACAAAAACTTTAAAAATCCCAATCCAAGTAATGAGAAGCGCAATAAATTCAAAATTCTTCATTTGAATTTTGATGTTTCTGCTCAACTAATACATTCAACTTGGCCACTGGTTACAATTGAAAAAGGTGTCTGTTTAAAAGCTTAAAGAATTGATAGAAGTGTCTCACATGTAAAATAGTTCCAGACTTACATCCATGTAGAGGTAGTGCACTGGCAGAAGGCTTCAGTGCATTAGCATAATCAACAGGTTGATGGTAGCTTCACCGAGGATGGCAGATTGTAAAGAACCCTGATGCTAATTCAATTCAAGATATCATAAAGTTAATCACTATGGGATAATGTGCGTAATAAGTGCAGAAAAATAATAGAGGCATCCGTGTATCAAGTACAGATAACTAGCAGTACAGAAAAATATATTTATAAACATAAGAATCAAAGTGAAGAATTAGTGAAGGATAAGAATCAATTTAAACTCTTTACTACTTCCACATTATACGGCATATTGGACAAGTTTGTTTATTCCTATCGGGAAGAGTCAAGACAAAAGATGGTCACATTGCTTTCTTCCATTAGAATCCCCTTAGCCTTCTCGCATAACACCCTAACCTACAACAGAGAGAGAAGATGTCAATGGAGAACCCTTTTCCATTACACTAAAACAGAAAGGTATCCATTAAAAGGTGAATACTATAGCATAATAATAACAAAAATTTCATAACATAGATAAGGCAAAGTACAATATATAGATGTCTTGGGTAAGAGTCAAATCTAAGACCTTGGCCTAAATGTGAGCTACATATATATAAAGGTTCGTTTTATAATAAATGGTTATTCATTCATCATAACAGAAGAATACTCGAGCTGTCATGGTTCTTCATTCCCCATTTTTCAAAACAAAATAAAAAGGAGAAGAAGAAAGACAAATAGAGAAAGAAAGACATAATGAACAAAAGATGGTTATGGTTTCATCCTATCAAAGATTTCATGAGTGAAACTTCTGGAATCTCGCTGCAACGTTATCACAAAAGGCAGCATTTTGAGTAGCAGAGCATGCAATTACAACCCTAACCTTTTGGTATTGGTAATGGAGTGCTTCCCAGGACAAGCATGAGTGAGCCACATAAACTAATTCGAAGTCATTTTCCAAACTTCTTAAGAGCTTGCTTCTAGACATCTTGCTCCATGAGATGTGTGGGATAGAGGTCAATTCCACTGGCTGCTTTATGCTCTCAAATGAACATGTAGGAGACAATTGCTTGTTCAGAATTGCACCTACACAATAAATAATCAAAATGCTACTAAAGAAAATCAAAAAATGGTGACAAGTAGTGAATTCTACCACAAAAGCCTAATGTGCTTGTGCAATATGTGTATAATTTTATTAGCCACGTTTAGGCAATAATGCCCATGATTATGAATACTTACTTATACCACATGTTCTATCATGATTGAGTAAATCAAACCATCTCATCCTGTCAGTATACTTCTGGTATAATGAATTTAAATATGCCTCCCTGCTCTGATCATCAATCGATTCTCGTCCCATAATGGCTGAATCAGAGATGCACACTGATGGCAAAGATATATCCATTTCCATATCTTCAGTGTGTGAATCAGAACCACAATTGGATGATGAATCCTTAGTCATATTGTAGACACCCCATTTTGACCGGCCCTAAGACTTGGGCATCTTAGTTTGACCACCCTCACCAAAAACAAAAAAATCAAATTGAAATGTTAAATTCTAAACCTCACCCATTTTGGCCATCACTAGTTTGTAGTGTTTTATAATGTGTGTGTACATATTAAATTAGGTGTGTGCATCTCTTTTAAGTGTGTTTTATAATTGATAACTATTTTTAAAACAAAAGAAAAAAAATAATAAAAGAAAATTGAAAAAAGGAGAAAATAATAAAACAAAAAAAAAGAAAGAAAATAAAAAATAGTCAAAATGATGGGTTGGTTTTTTTTGAATGGAAGATTAGATAAAATAATTTGTGGTGGGGGACAATTGATAATAAAAAAAAAAAGAGATTGTGTGGTGGAGTGGTTGAATTCGGTGGGTCAAAAAAAACAAGCTAAAAGAAAGAAAAAAGGGAAGTGGTGGAAGAAGCTTTTTTGGTGGGTGGCGAGCCATGTAAATAATAATGTTTAGAGTGGGTGGGGAGGAATAATGTAAGAAAGCATATTGGAGCAGGTGAAGAGAATTTGGAGAAAAAAAAAAGGAGGAGGACATACACATGGGAGGGCTCGGCCTCTCTCTCTAAAAAATCAGTGAACACACAGCTGGAGGGGGGATATATTGATACATTGACAGAACCTCAGAGAGGATAGGGAGACACACACCAAAACCCAACTCTCTCTCTCTTATCTCTCTCTCGGGTTTCATTTTTGGGAGGAGGAAGGAGACACCCAACAGAAAAACACAGCTCACGGGTTAGAGAGGGGTGAAGGAGAGGTGAAGGAGAGAAAGGTGAGAGAGGAGGGGGATGATCACCAACCTCACATGCACACACTGTCACCCTCTCTCACACACACACGGTTTTGAGAGATGACCCATTTTTGTTTACACAGATACACATGACAAACCCAAACCCACGGCACTTCACACACACAGCACAATTGGAGCTACACTGATACACACGGACAAAATACACGGATGAGAGAGGAGGGGAGGACATCCACCTGCACACCATGCACACACCACACCATAGCCATACACTGCATAACAGACCCGAACTCTCTGCTCTCTCTCTTAGCTTTTCTTGAGCATACTTGATGATCTACACACACAGCACGGGAGGGAAGAAGGATACATGGTTTAGAGAGGGAGGAGAAAAACACACGGGCTTGGGGGAGAGGAGGAAGAGAGAGCTACACAGATTTCGGGAGGGAGCTCACGGGGAGAAGAGACACACAGCAACACCATCATTAACACACAACACAGCAACACCCACACTCCCACTCACACTCACCTACACACAGCACAAACATAGCAGCACAAGGACACAGGAGGCTCGGCCTCCTTGGCTGAGCTTTCTCTTCCAGCTCTCTCTCTCTCTATGACTCTCTCTCTGGGTCTTTGATCTCTCTCTCTCTCTCTCTCAATACCCTCAAGGACATTGGTCCAAAGAACTAAAGTTCTTGGGGTCTCTTGTATAATGTCTGCGCACAACATGCATGGGAGAGCTCCTCTCAAACAAGTTCCATGGTGCCAAAAGTTGCATAATTGAAAGTTCTGGTGATAGGGCCCTCTCTGGAAGCTGAGTACACGGGCTGTGTTGCTCGTGGCATATCACCAAATCTGGTACAACTCCGAGGCTCTGAAGAGGAGATAGTCACAGGAAATTTGCACATCATCCAATAGTGATTTCCCTATAAGCCATGCTAGTCAGATTTCAAATCCGTTCCTTGGTTTGCCGCTTGAATCGGGAAAATGTGAATCATGTGGTGTCGCGGAACCCGGGACATGCGAAAAGGAGTGGAATGTGCTAGTGATGAAGTTGTTTATTTTATTTTTATTTTGAGTGTTTTGTGAGATTTTATTTTATTTTATTATTTCTCCCTCCTCCTTTATTCGGATCTGTAATAATTCAAGTATTGTAATAATTCCCCCACCCCGCTTCCTTCTATCCCATTCTTTTATCGCTTTCCCTAACTGTGTGTATGTATATATCTGACATGCCATGCATATCCCTGCTTTACATCCATGATCCATGCATAAGATTTGGCTAAATTTGCATCTTTATGCTTTCATTGATTATCCCATGATTTTGTGCTCTATCACATGTTTTGCAATGTTTCACATGCCATATTCTAGAAGCCAAATCTTTAGTGCATCTCATGAGTGAATTACATTAGGATTCTGTATATAAGATCATGCATATTTTACTAACTTTGTTTTGTAGTTGTTCGAGGGACGTCAGTCAATCTGTGAGTTTTTATGCTTTAGCATCCCGTGTGTGTGTGATTTTCTTATTATGTTTAGCATCCTACCATGAGGCTACTTGATTAAATGATAAACTGTTTGAATGCCTGTGGATGAAGGCTTGTTGTTTGAATTGGAATAATTCAATAAATGTACGTCTTAAGCCCACTTTGTCAAGTGGCAAATTCAAACCTTTTTCGACAAACAAACATGAAGTTGAATTGTTTCAATATGAGCAAACTAGTCTATACTTGTATGCTTCACATAGTAAATTTTAGGATTTATTAACTAATTAGAACATGAACATATAAAGAAAATAAAAGTCATATCATGGTTTAGTAGAGGCCGATCTTTTGATCGGGTGAGCGGGGGTGCTCATTATTGACCTTCCCCTCTCATACCTAAGGTTCCGAGCCAAGAATCCTTGGTTACGACGAACAGTGGCCTTTGGCACCGAGTCATGGGTTTCCTAATTTCCCAAAATATTAGGTGGCGACTCTGAGATCTGATGACGCAGTCCATTTTTGACAAAATTGCAATAAAATGGATTTTCAATAAAAGTTGCCAAATCTGGACTCTCATCTATGTTTCACATTGCACTCGTGAGACATTGAGATCAAAGAGATCTTGGGAGTCCGAACTATTTAACGCGCGCGGGTACCCCCCGGGCATGTTACAGTTTCTGGCGACTCTGCTGGGGATTTATGAAACCTTGACTCGAACTCCATGATATGACTTTTATTTTCAATTATATGTTTATTGCATTGCATGCATTGGTGCACTTAAAGTCCCTGTGTTGCCCAGATGCTGGTGGGAGCACAGGCACACTTTTTGTGACACTACACCTATCTCTACGTTACTTTAGAGGCCTTGTGTTGTAACCTTTTGAGATTTGTCAAAAGGGTAGCTTTGCTATCTAGCTCTGTTATCTAAGGTTCTCAGACTCCGAAGAGAGGCTATTTGACTCTTCTGATTTCCTGGGATCTTTATTGGTTATGACTCAAAGGACTCTTTGGTAACGTCACATTGACTTCAACCCTTAGAACAGAGCTAACCTTGTACATATAGTGAGCTATAGTACCTTTCAAAATTAGGACATGATGCTTTCCCATTTCTAGGATGTGTGATACCACTTGTCTGAATAGTGAACCCTAGATCATTTCAAAAGCTAGGACAGGATAACCCTACCCTCCATAGGGGTGTTTGTTCTCTTTCCTGCTATGTGTTATGTGTAATGTATTGGATCTATACAGGGGTTCTCAAATTCGAATAAGTGGTTCAGGTTGTTCAGTTTAGCACCATTACTTCAAAAACAAAAAAAAATAACAAAAACATAAAATCAAAAAAAAAATATAAATAAAATTTCGACCATCTCTGTGATTGGGGAGTGACTACCCGTTGATTGCACGAGCTTTATTTTGAGTGTTGTGGCTGGCCCACACTTTGACTGGCAATTTGAAAATGGTTTTATTTTGAGTTCTGAATTGAGTATTGAGTCTAAGTTTGATTCCACCAAGTTTGTAGAGTTAGAGTCAGGCTCGAGTCAGCCTAATGAGTCAGAGTCTGTTGATTTCGAGAGTGCTAACCTAGACATTTCTGTCTTGTCTAGGTCTTCTTTATCATTTTCTTTTGCGTCTGTGTCATTGCTGAGTCATAGTCTCTTTTCAATAAACAGAAAAACAAAAAAAACATGCCATAGAGTCTGCCTACTTCTCTGTGCCTTAATTCATTGCATTGACCAACGTTTTTCAAAACTTTTTCCGAAAACTCTGATAAAAACGAAGAGGAAGAATTTCCTCGGGATTTGCAAATTTTGATCAACTGAGAGGAAGAGAGGCGTGCTAAGCCTTCGATGAAGAAAATCATTTTTGTTAATGTGGGTACTGAGAAGGATCCTGGCTTGGTCCAAATTGGTTCTATCTTAAGTACGAGTGATTAGTCACTTTGTGAAAAGATTTGAAAAAACTGTTTTTGCGTGGTCTTACGAAGACGGGTCTGGAATTGATTATATAGCATAGGATCCCTCTTGACTCGAGGTCCGACCTCCTTAGCTCCTTAGCTTTCAAACCTTGATTCGAAGTATTCAATGATCATTCAAAGTGTACGGCTTGCATAGTCGAATTGGAAATAGCCCTTGAACTAGGGGCCATGATGTGATTCAAATGGAGGCAGCCCTTCAACTAGAGGCAATAAGGTCGAATATGATTTAGATTGGAAATAGCCCTTGAACTAGGGGCAATGATGTGATCTAGATGGGAAACAGACCTTGAACTCGGGGCAGAGAATGTGATTTCAATTTGAAACAGCCCTTGAACTAGGGGCAAAAGTGTGAGGCTTACATAGCTGAAATGGAGGCAGCCCTTGAACTAGGGGCAATAAAGTATCACCCTTGAGAGGCTCGCTAGGCCGAAAACCCGGAAGGGCGACCCAGGCAAAAGTTAGAGCACAAAAAATAAAAAATAAAAAGAAAAATGAAAAGCTCGCAAGGTTGAAAACCCGAAAGGGCGGCTTTGGCAAAAGTTAGAGCGTAAAAGGAGAGTGTCAATAAACCTTAGCTAGAACCATGTAGGGCCTGTGATTCAGATAAACAACCCTTGAACTAGGGGCAAGAAGGTCAGATGTGAGTTAGATTTGAAGGAGCCCTTGAACTAGGGGCAAAAGGTTGGATGTGATCAAAGAGTTAAAACTGAATCGTCTTCCAATGAAGACCGCCTAGAAAGGAAAAACCCAGAATTTGAGAGAATGAATTTTATTATTGAAGGACAGTCGAGTTCCTATCCACTACACTAGGGGCAATACTAGGGTCAAATTCATACCCAATTCAACCTAGTCCCTACGTCATCATATCTACTGGTCAAGTGTAGTAGTCGTTCTTATAGTTGGCTTAGAGATTCCCCAATCAACATGGACAAGTTAAAATGAAAGTAACCCTTGAGAGGCTCGCTGGGTTGAAAACCCGGAAGGGTAATCCAGGCAAAAGTTAGAGCAGAAAAACAAAAAAATAGAAACTCAAAAGAAAAAAAAAAAAATGAAATGAACAAAATGAAAATCAAAATGGAAAGGAAAATAAAAATAAAAATGAAAAGCTCGCAAGGTTGAAAACCCGAAAGGGCGGCTTTAGCAAAAGTTAGAGCACAAAAGGAGAGTGTCAATACCCGAGTGAACCTCAGCCCGAGCTACGATGGCCTGATTCCTATCTTTGGGATACGTAGGTAGCTTCATCTTGAAGTTCGGCCCTAATAATTTTTCAACTCATTCATTTCGTCCATGTTTGATTGGTGTATCTTCATTCTGCTCAGTTCAGTTGGTTCGATTCAACTTGGTTCAGTTCGGTTCGGTTCGGTTTGTCGGTTCGCTTCGGTCCGGTCCAGTTCTACTCGGCTTCATTTGGTTCGGTTGGCTTGGTTCGGATATCACCTTTGATTATCTGGTTTGGGACTATGCACCCCAATGATTGATTCCATGTTAGTTGAGTAGTGACCATTTGCAAAAATAGATTTTGATTAATTTGAATGAAGCTGACTAATTTTTCTCGAAAATTGTTCCATTTTTGCAAAACTTTTGGATTTGAAAAGGGAAAACTTTCAGTGCTCACAGTTTAGCTTACATGATTTGAAACAGAAAATGGAATAAGTATGCTAATCTAACTCTCATGTTGATCAAAACATTTTTACAAAAAAAAATCAAGAAAAAAATCAAGGCAATGAATTAGGGACATAGTTGAGTTAGTGATTCTGTCTTCTCCACCACTTGAGTCAACTCTTCAATATATAAGTGTGTATTCATACCAGTCAGTATATTTATACCAGTCGGTGTATTTATACTAGTCAGTGTATATAAGTGTGTTTGGATCGTTTTGCTTCGTTCTTCTTTCGTTAAGTCATTCTTTGATTCAGGTCAGTATAGAATCAATGTTTAATTCAGAGTTCAAAATTCAATTACTCTCAAATTCAATCAAACAAATTGTTTTCAAGCTCAAAGTGATATGCCAGTCACGCCATTGATGAGCAAAAAAAGAAACTGATTTTGTTACAGTCAGGGGATGATATCCCCGATTACAGAGACTCCAAAAACAAAAGAAAAAAAAAAACAGAGAAAAAGAGAGAAAACAACAAGCCCAAAAAAGATATATCCGTATATATTTGTGTATATATCCGCCTGTCTGTGTATATATCTGTATATATTTGTCTGTATGTTGTTTGTATATGTATATATGTATATCGTATGTATCTATCTGTGTGTATTTTTGTCTGTATATGAACTCTGGTCTAGGAGACCTTAAATCCTCTAAAGGTGCAATTCCTTTGGTGTTTGTCGTGCCCGAACGACTTCAATCGGTCTGGAATAGTCACCTGACTGTGTTTGTAATGAGTTCCTAGGAGATCAACTAAGACGTGGAAACTAGAGTTCGAATGGCGATGCCTAGAACGCAAAAGGTTTGGGATTTCCGAGACTAAAGTCTGGTTTAAATACCCAGGGTGTATCCCCGGCTTGAAATCTGTATGGCAGCCCCATAGGTTGAGATAGCTTGTATGCGCCTCAACTCTGGAGACTGAACCAACCTGGTCTGTCACCCTGTTGGAGAATAGGGAAAGTTGCAAACATAGCCAGCATTCCATGACATTGTATTGTATTGCACAAATCATGAATTACCATCCCGGCTTCGCGTAGCGTGTAAGTCCACTTGCCACCCCGGCTTCGCGTAGCGTGTAAGTCCACTTGCCAACTCGGCTTCGCGGAAGTGTATAAGTCCACTCGTTAAACCGGCTTCTCGTAAGCGTATAAGTCCACTCGTTAAACCGGCATCGCGTAAGCGTATAAGTCCACTCGTTAAACCGGCTTCGCGTAGCGTATAAGTCCACTTGTTAAACCGGCTTCGCGTAAGCGTATAAGTCCACTTGTTAAACCGGCTTCGCGTAAGCGTATAAGTCCACTCGTTAAACTGGCTTCGCGTAAGCGTATAAGTCCACTCGTTAAACCGGCTTCGCATAAGCGTATAAGTCCACTCGTTAAACCGGCTTCGTGTAAGCGTATAAGTCCACTCGTTAAACCGGCTTCGCGTAAGCGTATAAGTCCACTCGTTAAACCGGCTTCGCGTAGCGTATAAGTCCACTCGTTAAACCGGCTTCGCGTAGCGTATAAGTCCACTCGTTAAACCGGCTTCGCGTAAGCGTATAAGTCCACTCGTTAAACCGGCTTCGTGTAGCGTATAAGTCCACTCGTTAAACCGGCTTCGCGTAGCATATAAGTCCACTCGTTAAACCGGCTACGCGTAGCGTATAAGTCCACTCGTTAAACCGGCTTCGCGTAGCGTATAAGTCCACTCGTTAAACCGGCTTCGCGTAAGCGTATAAGTCCACTTGTTAAACCGGCTTCGCGTAAGCGTATAAGTCCACTCGTTAAATCGGCTTCGCGTAGCGTGTAAGTCCACTTGCCAACTGTAACAAGCCCGCGGGGGACCTCGCTACAGCTCGAACTCGATTTCCTGTCACGGTTCTTAATCTTGAACCAAAGAGTCCAAATCCGGCAAATCGTTTTGGAAAACAGATTTTTTGAAAGAAGTGCCAAACATGGACTGCTTTGCCAGATACAGAGTCGCCACCTAAATATTTTATTTTTGGGAAATTTAGGAAACCCTGACTCGTTGCCAAAGGCCATGTGTCCGTCATCACCAAAGTTGCCTCGGCTCGGGAACTTGGGTACGATTGGGGAAGGTCACTTCGTGAGCACCCCCGCTCGCCCGGTCAAAGACCGGCCTCTACTAACCATGATATCAAGTTTTGAAAACATTGTGAGTTCTTGTTCCAGTTATTAGCCTAGGTTACTATGTGATGCTCGCAGCAAATAAATATAGACTGGATCGCCTGAATTGGAACAAAACACTTCATGTTTGTTTGTTTGAAAATGGTTTGATGGTGCTACCCGCAGGTAGGCTAAGACGTGGATTTGCCACCCTCAGGTGGGCTTAGAGAAACATGATTTTGCCACTATCTAGTGGGCTTAAAACAAACAGTCAATGATTTGTTCCACTTCAAGTAACTCAGCCTCCACCCACAGGCATTCAAGGCAGTTATATCACATAAGCACATAGCCTCATGGTAAGCATGCTATTCATGGCAACACTCACACGCATGCAAGGATGCTAAAGCATAAAACTCACCGAGTACTCCAAGCCGAAAATAAAAACTTATTAGAAATCATGCATGATCCTAATTATACAGAAATGCCTAATGCAACACATGCAAAAATGCAACTATAGCAGGCTCGGCTTTTCTAAACATGGCATATGGAATGCTACAGCTAACACGTATTCAATTTGGAATTGAAATACAAATGCAGTTTGTATGATGCGCCGAGCCCGGTGCGTGCAAAACAGATGAATGTTGCAACATGCCGTCATACTGTATGCTAATTGAAATATGCCCTATATCTAACCATCATAAGCGGGTAAATAAAAGGGAAGAAAGACGTGGGGTTGGAAGACATACATCACACTCACCCACACTTATTACAATTTTGCCCTCGCACAGAGGGTCCAAATAAATAATACAGTCCGAATAAAAAAAATAATACAGTCCGAAATATACAGATTCTTAATTAATTAACAAATTAACTAAGAAAGCTTTAAACTGGCATGCAAGCCAGGGGCTGCCTCGCTTCTGATGAATAATGTATGCTGGACTGCCTTTGCGCAGAAATCCACTGGGATGCCCAATTTAGCCTCTGTTTGCAATGTTTCTCGAAATACGTGCCAGACTCTGAAAAGTTGCTGATTCCTCATTTTACTGCAACAGAGAGCAGGAAAGGGGCATAGCAATGTATTTCACAAATATATGCATGTCTCGATCCTCGTGTCACCAATCACGCACATCGATGCATAATGGCCGAGGAGCCGATTTGCACAACTCAATATGGGATGAATGCAGACGAATGCTACAACAAAACCTAACTCCATCATGGGTAATCCGGAGTGTCGGTGACTTGGGAATTGAGACCCGTTCCGTAACTCGGAGTACGAAACGTGCCTCGTTTCCCGTGCCCGGGCTAACTCCTATCCCGAACACAATGCAATATGCATGATATGCATGAAATGCAACTAAGATACAATCCTAACATACACAATGCTATGAAATGAGATGTCTCGGAATGCGTGCCAGACGGGCACGCAAACCAAGGAAATGATCCTAAGGCATAAAATAGCATACGCAATGCAAATTGGTCTTACACTAACATGAGGGAGCCTCAGCCACACTCACATAAGAGGCCGTCGAATAAAAAGAAGTGCTTCGAAATGCGTGCCCATGGGCGCGCAAACCGAGGCGATGCATAGGGAATGCAAAATGACACGGAAATGATATGTAATGAGGCTAAAATGAGATGTCTCGAAGTGCGTGCCCGCGGGCACGCAAACCGAGAAAATGGCATACGGAGTGCAATGATGCGAGAATGGCATACAGAATGCAAAATTGACTTATACCAACATGAGAGGACCTCAGCCACTCTCATACGGGAGGCCGTCGGATAAAAAAGAAGTGCCTCGAAATGCGTGCCCACGGGCGCGCAAACCGAGGAAATGGATTAAAGCATGAAATGATATACGAAATGCGAAATGGACTTATACTAACATGAGTGAGCCTCAGCCACACTCACATGAGAGGCCGGCGGATAAAAATAAAGTGCCTCAAAATGCGTGCCCACGGGCGCGCAAACCGAGGCAATGCGTTTAAGCATGAAATGACATGGAAAATGATATGCAAACATGCAAATAGAATTTCAGCACTTACAAATGATGCAAAACAGTCCCGAATGGCCGGGAAATGACACCGAATGCACGGAATGGTCCCGAAATGCGATAATAAGCACCCGGAATGGCCTATAGCCACACTAAACATGCATGGTTGGTACATGGTATGCAAAACAGTAGCAAGGCAGCCCCAAATAGCATTATTTACAGTACAAAACATGGCGAAATAATGAGCATAGATAGGACAACAATAGCATGCAAAAATACGGGCCAAGAGAGGGTATTGAAGCAAGATACATGCGATGCCCAAATGGAAAAGTACCCTTCTACAACACTGATGAGGGACCAAAAATATGCACATTTACAGTAGATGACATCCCCCAACTCAGTATGAAAAGATGGTAAAAATGCTATGCAAGAATGAGGATATATAAGGCTATAACATGAAGTACCCCAAACATTCATCAAACCAGAAAAGACCCTCAATGAGATATGTCAAGAAGATCAAAATATGGATATTTTCAGTACTGATGATGGCCGGAAACAGAAGCTAAATAAGCTTAAAAGAGCATGTGAAAATGGGGGCCAAGAGGGATATAAAGACAAGTATAACATGGAGACCCCCAACAAGATTGATCCCTTCTACACTATTGTAGAGGGATACAAAATAAGCTTACTCACAGTTTATGACATGTTCCAAAACAGACTTCATGTAGGTCAAATAAATCATGCAAGTTTACGGTAAATTGAAGGAATTGTGAAGCAAGTGCATGATAGAGAGGCCAAAAAGGGTTGAGCCCTTCTTAAATGTTGAAGAGGGGCTAAAAATATGCCCACTCACAGTTTACCTTATGCTCGAAAACAGATCACTCATAAGCTAGAAAAAGCATGCAAAAACAAGGGCAAAACATGGATTCAAACCAACTTGCATATGGAGCATGAAAATAAGGTTGAGCCCTTCTTCAATGTTGAAGAGGGGCTCAAAATAAGCACAATATCAGTTCATGAGAAGTTCCAAATCAGATCATATATAGGCCAAATATTCAATGCAAAATAAAGGCATACAAGAGGATATTGAAAGAAGTGTAAGATGGAGGGCTCAAACAGGGTTGAGCCCTTAAACAAAGATGAAAATGAGCTCAAAATAGGACCACTTTCAGTATTGGTCGGAGCTCAAAACAGTGTGGAAATAGGGTTAAGAAAAGAGGCAAAAAAAGTGGTGTAAAAGAGGGATTTTGAGACTTACCCTTGAAGACAAGTTCTTGGCTGCCTTTTCCTTGAAGAAAGTTTCTTCTAAGCCTCTTAAGAACTCCTCCTTGCTGCTAGAAATGGATTGGTGATGGTGATGCTTGGAGATGATGAAGAAAAGGCCTCAAAACTTGAAGAAAATGGAGTTATATGTATGTATATTCTTCAATCAATCCTTGTGCCTTGTGTTCTTGAGGTGGGAGGACACTAATATGTGCAAGAGAGGAAGAGAGGACTCTTCTTTTGAATGGAGGGAAATGAGCCCTTATTTCCCTCCAAATGGGTCCCCCGAATGAGATATTTTTGGGGGAAAATCGAAGCACAACTGGAGTGCACACATCTCAAGGAAGCAGGCCGGCTAGGTAACTTTACTGCAGGTGGCCGGCCGGCCACCCCCCATAGCCGGCCGGCTACCCCCTATGGCCGGCCGGCCAAGGCAAAAATAGAAAGTGACAATTACTGGCCGGCCACCAAAGGTTGTTGTCCTCCCATGTGTGTACAACAAGACCCTATGGTTGGAATCTGGCAACTCTGAACAGGAGAAACAACAATCCACTTTTAGGAGAGGTCAAAAATGAAAGAAGAATTACTGGCCGGCCATGAACTTTTAGGGTCCTCCCATGTGTGTACAACACGAATATGTGGTTTTGGCTCGAAGAAAATGGCCCTAGGTGTTCAACATTAGCCCGGAAGTGAGAAAAACGGGCGCCGGGGGCGCCGGAAGAGCATAACAGGTCGCTCAGACAATTACTAGCCTCCCACCCTCCAGTGATCTTCCTGATGATAAAACAGAGGTACCTGCCAAAAATGAACAAAAACCGATGCAAAACGAATGCTCGGGGACCAAAACACGCAGTTCGAGGTCTCGAAAATAGGCTGTAAGCACCGAAAGTGGTGTTTGGCCACGAAGTGGGTATCTAAGACCCCAGTGTCCCTCGTTATGATGAAACAGAGGTACCTGCCAAGAACCGGAGGAATCGGAAATGGTTGGGTGGTCCCGAACCGAGGCACACGGCCTGACGGCTCCGAAAACTGGGAACCGGGCTACGAAATGGGCAAAATGGCCTACGGCCACGAAATGTAGCCCACGGCCACTGACAGATGGTCTAATAGACCTCTCCCTCCCCTCAGGAGAGAAAACAGAGAAAATCGAGTCCGATTCGCAAACCGAGGCAAGGCACAGAAGAGAGTTCGGGAGTCCGGAGGCAGGGCGCACGGCCGCGACTCTGAGACTTCTGAACGAGCACAATATGCAACATCACCGAGCGCTCAATCGGTGACGTCTGAGTCTTAAGGTCGGTCAAAAATGGGGTGTCTACAGTTGCCCCTCTTTGACAGAACTTGGAAGTCACAAGTGACGGGAGTGAATGTCAAAGCCCAGAGACGACCCATTTTTGACAAGGCCGAAGACTTAGACAATCATACAGGTGAATAGAGATATGCGCCCGCAGGCAGGGGCAAAATGCAAAATGATATGCACAGAGCCGAACGATCATGCAAATGCAGCAAGCTGTAATGAAGCAAGTATTCGCAAATAGATGCAATAGTTTTAAGCAAGAATGCAAAGCAACGACTACATTTCATGCAGTTAGGAATGCGGAGAATCATTCAATTCTCGTCGTGTCTCACAGGAGAAGATACGATACTGCGCGATTCGTCTGGTCGCACCAGCCTCAAATGAACCGTACATACAATATCGTGCCTGCAAAAGAGAGAAATTCAACAAGAACAATATGCTAACAACATATATTCAATGTGATTCCTGTGATTCCGAAAGTTTGACACACGCAGTGTCGGCGAGTAAATGCATCGCAATGCGAGAAAGGAACGTGCGTGACAACGCATGCTCAAGCACAGAAGTATAGTACACCAAGAAAACATGCATGACAATGCAAAATGTTCATGAGAATGCAAGTTATACGCACAACAATGCAAAATGAGCATAAACCAGGGTGCCCGTTTGTTGTGAAACAACGAGTAAGAAAACGCGCATTTCGGCGAAGGCAACTCAATCGCGGCCTCGGTTTTACCTCCCGGAGAGGTTACAACATGTTCAAAAAGGATACACCTTGATTTTGATGAGTGATGATGAGACACATATCAGAAACTGCAGCTGAAGTTCCGGCGGACCGATTTCGCGACCGGAAGTGCACTTTCTTGAACTTTTTCAGGTCCCGGGAACTCCGATCTTCCTCAAAATTTGCAGGGAGCTAGAGGGGAGTGGGGAACACCACCGGCCAGGTGGTTGCCCTAGGAGAGGCTGCCGGCCAGGGGCAAAAAAAGTAGATGGCCGGCCAGCTAGAAAAGGTGGCCGGCCGGCCATCTGTCCAAAAGTGGGGGCATTTTGGTCTTTTGCCTCATTTCTATATATACACTCACCCATTCCATCCGAAATCACTCCCCCAGGTGTGAAATTCTCTCCTCTTGCTCCCTAAGCCATTTTCTCCTTCAGATCTGCACTTTATACGCGCTGTTCGGCCTTTTTTGCAAGTTGTTTTCGCGAAATCCTTCAGTTTTAAGCACTTTGAGGCGACTAAATTTTGACTTCGGAGCTTCTTTTCTCATTTTCACCACTTGAGGTAAGTTTGTCTCAATATTTGGAATATTTTCTCGGGAGTTGACTTTTGTTGACTTTTTCATTTCCTGAGAGTTGACTTTTGTTGACTTTTTCTAATTTTGGCTCATTTTTGCTCATTTTTGCAGATTTCTCGAAATGGCAGGCAATTTCCCTCACGGCGGAGGTCCTCCAGGCGCCGGAGATGATTTTGATATTATGGCACTCCCCCCGAGGTCCGGCCTTTTATCCCTGAGAGATATGCCCTGGCATGCACATCCTTCCGCGAGCGGTTTTTCGTCATTTCACTGACTTCAACGACCGGCACCTGGGATTTGCTTTGCGAGAGCCGAAGCAGCACCTTTCTCACGAGGCGCGAGAGGTATTTTACTTCATTTCTATTTTCTGCATTTTCCGTGCACTTTGTAGCTTGCCATGCTTAAACACACAGTTGTAGCTTATGACATAGTACTTTGTTTGCACCCCGAACATGTATTTTAAACCTTGAATTTCTAACACTAGGCTCATTGACTGATTGATTGTGAACGCACGGTACACATTAGTTAAGAATTGAACACACGGCTCAAACACTGATTTGTCGAACACACAGCCCGATTCTGAAGGTGAACACACGGCGCACACTGACTACGAGTAGAACACACAGTCCCAAACTCTGATTTTCTGAACACGCAGTCCAAGTTAATGGTGAACACCAACCCACACTGATTAAGAGTAGAACACCAGTCCCAAACTCTGATTTCTGAACACGCAGCCCAAATTGAATTAAGGTGAACACACACGCCCACTGATTTTTGAAATTTTGAACACGCAGCCCAAATACCAAATTTACTGAACACGTAGCCCAGATTTAAATTAAAGTGAACACGCAGCCCACTGATTATGATTTGAACACGCAGCCCAAAACACTGATTTACTGAACACGCAGCCCAGATAGAAATAAAGTGAACACGCAGCCCACGGATCAGGATTTTGGACACGCAGCCAAAACACTGATTTACTGAACACGCAGCCCAGATATAAATAAAGTGAACACGCAGCCCACTGATTAGGATTTTGAACACGCAGCCCAAACACTGATTTACTGAACACGCAGCCCAGATATAAATAAAGTGAACACGCAGCCCACTGATTAGGATTTGAACACGCAGCCCAAAACACTGATTTACTGAACACGCAGCCCAGATATAAATAAAGTGAACACGCAGCCCAAACACTGATTTACTGAACACGCAGCCCAGATATAAATAAAGTGAACACGCAGCCCAAAACACTGATTTACTGAACACGCAGCCCAGATATAAATAAAGTGAACACGCAGCCCACTGATTAGGATTTTGAACACGCAGCCCAAAACACTGATTTACTGAACACGCAGCCCAGATATAAATAAAGTGAACACGCAGCCCACTGATTAGGATTTTGAACACGCAGCCCAAAACACTGATTTACTGAACACGCAGCCCAGATATAAATAAAGTGAACACACAGCCCACTGATTAGGATTTTGAACACGCAGCCCAAAACACTGATTTACTGAACACGCAGCCCAGATAGAAATAAAGTGAACACGCAGCCCACTGATTAGGATTTTGAACACGCAGCCCAAAACACTGATTTACTGAACACGCAGCCCAGATTAAATAAAGTGAACACGCAGCCCCTGATTAGGATTTTGAACACGCAGCCCAAAACACATGATTTACTGAACACGCAGCCCAGATAGAAATAAAGTGAACACGCAGCCCACTTATAGATTTTGAACACGCAGCCCAAAACACTGATTTACTGAACACGCAGCCCAGATGAAATAAAGTGAACACGCAGCCCACTGATTAGGATTTGAACACGCAGCCCAAAACACTGATTTACTGAACACGCAGCCCAGATGAAATAAAGTGAACACGCAGCCCACTGATTAGGATTTTGAACACGCAGCCCAAAACACTGATTTACTGAACACGCAGCCCAGATAGAAATAAAGTGAACACGCAGCCCACTGATTAGGATTTTGAACACGCAGCCCAAAACACTGATTTACTGAACACGCAGCCCAGATTAAATAAAGTGAACACGCAGCCCACTGATTAGGATTTGAACACGCAGCCCAAAACACTGATTTACTGAACACGCAGCCCAGATATAAATAAAGTGAACACGCAGCCCACTGATTAGATTTGAACACGCAGCCCAAAACACTGATTTACTGAACACACGCAGCCCAGATAGAAATAAAGTGAACACGCAGCCCACTGATTAGATTTGAACACGCAGCCAAAACACTGATTTACTGAACACGCAGCCCAGATAAAATAAAGTGAACACGCAGCCCACTGATTAGTTCATTTGCACACGCTTCTTCATTTCATTTGCACACACTCTTCATTTCATTTGCACAGCTTCTTCATTTCATTTGCACACAGCTTCTTCTTGCATACGGCTTGCATTTTATTGTGTACTGAACACATGTATTCATTCTGAATGCAGGTTGGCTCTCGTACTGTACGAGGATATGGCTCCACTGCCGCGAGAGACTGGTACGCTGAGCTCCAGAGGCTGTCCGGGATTGGTTGATCAGCAGGGTTCGGACCATTCTGCGTGGGATTAGCACGTTGTCCTGCCAGCAGGACATTGTTAGCTGCTCTGGTGGAGAGATGGTGGGACACCACCAATTCTTTCCATTTTCTGCCACCGGGGATGACCATGACCCCGTGACTTTGCTGTGCTCACCGGCCTAGACACAGGCGGTTGGCCCATTCCTTATGACGAGGATATGGGAGTGGGAGGCTGCATGGATGCATCTGTTGGGGGCTCGCCCACCTGTAGACAGAGCTTCCGGGAGAGTCCGGTACACCTGGTTCTCTTCCCGTTTCGGAGGCCAGAGATGGAGCCTGAGTCTCCTGAGGAGATTGAGCAGTACACCCGAGGTTTCCTCATGTTCCTCTTTGGCACCACTTTGTTTGCCGACAGGGGGAACACTGTTGGTTGTATCTGCTGAGTGCCCTGGTGGACCTATCACAGGTCAGCGGTATGACTGGGGTGGCGCTGGCCTGGCTACCCTTATTGTTACATGAGTGCAGCCTCTCGCGGGCGGGGAGACTTGCTCGGCGGCTACTGGAGAGCCTGGGAGGTACGTTCTGTCCTCTTGATTTACATTTCTGCTCTCATTACTTGTTCATTGCACACACGGCGCACTTTACATCTGTATTCTGCCTTTAGCACTTTGTATTCACATTCCGCACTGCTTTTCTCAGCTATGGGTGTACGTATATTTCCCACATTAGCCCGGAGATGGAGGTGGCAGGAGTCCTTATGACTCCGTTTTCACTGGTATTCGAGGGCGAGCACCGAGCGAGACCTCGAGAGACTCTCTTCTACCTGCGACAGTATTTTGATACTGTGCGGACGACAGAGGTATTTCAGAACTCTCAGTTCCTTTCATTTTCATCTTTGATCTGCCCTGTATATTCCTGATTTCTGATTGATTTATGCACTGGTTATCCGCAGATTACTTGGCAGCCCTGGGCGGTCTTTGGTGATGGTCTCCGACATCAGTATCCCGGAGGATCGAGTAATTCCCAGTATAGGTTCCTGCTCGAAGGACCAGTTGGTAGGGCATGGTTCCTGGGGGAACGCTTTCTGCGCCAGGTGTGGGGGTACGATTCTCAGGACCCTCCTGCTGTATCTCCAGCCACTATGCGGACTGCGGATAGACTCTCTACCCAGAAGGTCACTAGTGCTATGCAGGGCACCGATGCTTTGTTACATATCATGGACGGGGACTACGCCACCTATCGTCGTATATATCTGATGCCCCCCTTGACGGGAGTGCGTGCTCCGCCACTGAGGCCTACTGACATACCATCTTCGAGTCGTGCCCGTGCTACGGATATCCCTCCTCTAGCAGGGCTGGTGCATCTAGGGGTAGAGGTAGTTCGATTCCTCCGATCCCTCCGTCTCTTCATCCATCATGCTGGGTGGCCAGACATGCCGACCGAGTTGACGAGTTGGCGGTTCGGGACTCCTTACCAGGTCCCTAGAGCCTCCTCTTCCTGACCACAGATATGTCAGAGACCCTGATTCACCCCGGTATGTTTTACAGCTTTGATTTATCAGTCAGATATTTGGACATTCATTCCTTTACTGATAGTTTTGCATTTGTATTTGCAGCCTCCAGTTGAGTACACGGACGAGCTGCTCGGGATGCTGGCCACATTCGAGTAGCTATCTTGGATGCATCAATCGCACCCTCTCTCACTTGGCAGTACGAGGAAGGATTTTTGTCAGCAGCACGGGTGTCAGGTAGTGAGCCGGAATCTGATTCCACCGAGCTTGTGAGTCGGAATCAGGTTCCAGCTCGACTGAGTCTGAGTCTGGTACTCCTGGGGGTGTTAACCCGGATGCCACAGTCCTGTCAGGTCGTCTTTTTCCTTTTATTTGAGTCTGTTGTACACAGAAGAATTGGACGATTTGGATGTACTTAATGAGAATGAGGTGAATGTGGTTTCCGAGTATTTCTCTGTGCCTTTGATTTATTGATTAATTCAGACTTTCAAAATTGATGAAAACGACGAGGACGAAGTTCCTCCGGTTTACAACGTTTAATTGAGCAAGAGCAAGAGAGATTTGTTAAGCCTTAATGGATGAATCACTACCGTGAACATTGGTACTGAGGAGGACGCGGCTGGTCCAGATCGGGTCCACGTTGTCTTCGGAGGAACGCGAGCGCTTAGTCGCTTTATTAAAAGATTTCAAAGATGTTTTCGCGTGGTCCTACGAAGACATGCCTGGAATCGATCCTGAGATTGTACAGCATCGGATCCCCCTTGACCCCGAGGCCCGACCTGTCAAGCAGAAACTCAGAAGGATCCGCCCGGATTGGGCTCTCAAGATTAAGGAAGAGGTCACCAAGCAAATGCGACGCAGGCTTCCTGCTGGTATCTGAATATCCGACTTGGTTGGCCAACATTGTTCCGGTGCCGAAGAAAGATGGCAGGATCCGGGTGTGTGTAGACTTCAGGGATTTGAACAGAGCTAGTCCGAAGGACGACTTTCCCCTACCGCACATCGATGAGTTGGTAGACTTCACAGCAGGGCATGCATTGCTCTCATTCATGGATGGCTTCTCAGGATACAACCAGATAGTGATGGCACCAGAAGACCGGGAAAAGACTGCATTCACCACCCCGTGGGGGACATACTGCTACCGGGTAATGCCGTTTGGGTGAAGAACGCTGGAGCTACTTATCAACGGGCCGCGACCACAATACTACATGATATGATCCACAAAGAGGTTGAGGTGTATGTGGACGACATGATTGTCAAGTCCAAGAAAGAGAGGGCCACTACACCGCCTTGCATAAGTTTTTCCAAAGGATCAGGGAATTCCGGTTGCGGCTAAACCTCAGAAATGTACATTGGTGTTACAGCGGGAAAAATGCTGGGTTTCTGATTACACAAAGAGGCATCGAGGTCGATCCTTCCAAAATCAAGGCCATCTTAGAAATGCCACCACCAAGGACTGAAAAGGAGGTGCGAGGCTTTCTGGGTAAAGTGCAATTCATAAGACGGTTTATCTCAAAATTAACCTTGACTTGTGAACCACTTTTTGGTCTCCTGAAGAAAGGAAAGAAGTTCCAATGGGACGGCCGATGTCAAGCTGCATTTGAACAGATTAAAGAATACTACAGAACCCGCCCGTGTTGTCACCGCCAGAACCAGGGAAACCGTTGATTTTGTATCTGTCAGTAACTGAAACTACAATGGGCTGCATGCTTGCACAAGAATCAGAAGACAAGGTGGAGAGAGCCATCTACTATCTCAGCAAGAAGATGCTGGAGTATGAAACCCGGTATACACCGCTGGAAAAGGCTTGCTTAGCTTTGGTATGGGCTACCAGGAAGCTGCGGCACTACCTGTTAGCTCACTCTGTAATGTTGGTTTCACGACTTGATCCCATCAAATATCTCTTCGAGAAACCAGCGCTTACGGGTAGGCTAGCTCGTTGGTTGCTGTTGCTCTCCGAATTTGATCTCACGTACGTGACACGCAAGTCAGTGAAAGGAAGAGCAGTGGCAGAGTTCCTTGCCGACCACCCGGTTGAGGGGGATGAAGCAGTTGAGTACCTGTTCCCGGATGAATCAATTCTGCATATCGACGATGAAACTTGGACGATGTACTTTGACGGAGCGTCAAATCAACACGGGTATGGGATAGGAGTGTTGCTGATAGCACCCGATGATTCCCGTATCCCTCTAGCCTTCAAACTCCGATTCAAAGTCTCGAACAACGAAGCAGAATACGAGGCGTGCATTGCTGGTTTAGAAGCAGCCCTGGAACTAGGGGCAAGACGGTTGGACGTCATTGGGGACTCGAACCTTGTTGTGTCTCAAGCTAAAGGAGACTGGAAAGTAAAAGAGGAAAAGATGATGATGTATCACCAAACCTTGGATTTGCTGATTCCTCGGTTTGAGAAGCTAAGTTTTACTCATCTACTAAGAGAGAACAACAGGTTCGCAGATTCTTTAGCAACTCTATCTTCTATGATAGACATCCCGTGTGGAGTCCGATGCGTCCAGTCATCATCGACCAGAAATTTGCACCTGCCTATGAGTCGATTGCAGCCATAGATGAAGTTCAGGACGAACACCCCTGGTATTACGACATCTGGAATTTCTTGGAGAAGAAGCATACCCGCCAGGGGTAAATGCCAAAGACAAAAGAGCAATCAGAAGAATGGCAGTTCAGTTCATCATCTGCGGGGGTAAACTGTATAAACGGGGTCATCTGGGAATGCATAAACTGTGCGTTGATGCCGAAGAGTCAAAGCGTCTGATGGAAGCCATCCACGGGGGAGAATGTGGTGCACACATGAATGGGGTAATGTTGGCACGGAAGAGATCTCAGACAGGGTTATTATGGTCCACCATGGAGGAGGATTGTATTAGTTTCGTCCGGCGATGCCACAAATGTCAGATTCATGCAAATCGTATGAACATCCCGCCAACAAGCTGTACAACATGACTTCGCCATGGCCGTTTTCAGTCTGGGGAATTGATGTAATCGGAGCAGTTACGCCGAAGGGGTCGAATGGGCATGAGTTCATCTTGGTAGCGATAGATTATTTCACAAAGTGGGTTGAGGCCCAATCTTATGCGGTGTTGAAGGCTTCGCACGTCGCAAAGTTTATCAGAAACAACATCATCTGTCGCTATGGGGTCCCAAACGAAATAATTTCAGACAATGGTTCCCACTTCAAGAAGGAGGTGATTGATTTGTTGGAGAAATACAATGTGGCTTTTCATAAGTCATCTACCTATCGGCCGCAAACCAATGGAGCGGTTGAGGCCGCCAACAAGAATATCAAGCGCATACTACAGAAGATGGTGGAAACCTACCGGGACTGGCCAGATAAGCTGCCGTTTGCTCTGTGGGGCTACAGGACTTCAATCAGAACTTCTACTGGGGCGACTCCGTACTCGTTGGTTTATGGGATGGAGGCCGTTCTACCTATTGAGATTGAGGTTCCGTCATTACGAGTATTGGCCGAGTGTCAAATAGCCGAGGCAGACTGGCAACAGAGCAGATTTGAGGAACTCATGCTTTTCGATGAAAGAAGGTTGAAAGCACTGTACCACGTCCAAAGTTATCAACGTAGTAGAATCGCCCGGGCTTTTAACAAGAAGGTTAAGTCCAGGAATTTAAAGGAAGGAGATTTGGTGCTCAAAGACAACCGAGCTCCCATCCACGACCAAGGGGCAAGTTCAGACCTAATTGGACTGGTCCCTACATCATCAAGTCAATCTGGTCTGGTGGAGCTGTGGTTCTGATGGATCTAGATGGCTTAGAGTTTTCCAACCGATCAACATGGACAAGTTGAAGAAATACTACCCCTGAGAGGCTCGCTAGGCCGAAAACCCGAAAGGGCGACCTAGGCAAAACTCAGAGCACAGAAAATTTGAAATTATAAAAACTGAGCTCGCAAGGTTGAAAACCCGCAAAGGGCGGCCTTGGCAAAAGTTAGAGCGCAAAAGGAGAGTGAAAATACCCGAGCGAACCTGAGCCTGAACTACGTAAGGCTTGATTCCCATCTTTGGGATACGTAGGCAACTTCGTCTTGAAGTTCAGCCACAATCTTTTCCCCGATCAACTTTGTCCATTTGATCATCTCAGTCATCTCTATTCATCAGCATTTATCGTGATCCTACGGTACAGTGCTATTCAGACTAGGGGCAACTTTCCGTTGCAATGAAGTGCTGCGGTACCTTTCAAACTAGGGGCAACTTTCCAGTTGCTAGGATCCGGGGTTGTGCATCTCAGTGACAGATCTCAGGCGTGTCCAGTTCTGATCCATATCGAAAATAGTTTTGAAAAGTTTTAATAAAAGTTGACTTTGTTCAAATTAATCTTTTTACAACTAAGACCATTTTTGGACCAAAGCGGAGAATTTTCAGTACCACAACCTTCAATTTCATTGATTTCAAAACAGAGTTCTCTTGCTCTTGCATACAATTGAAGTTGCTTTTTATTACACTCAGGAAGAAAACTTGAAAGTACTAGTAAAGCAATAAATCCGGGGCATAGTCAAGTCAGGTGTCCTGCGCCCCCTGCCAGAGCTAGTTGAAGCCTCTGATGCCAACCTAGGCCCAACCTGTGCTTCTTCGTTGAGCCAATCCCAGCACTCATCAGACAAAGTGCAACTAAAAGTGGGAGCAGGGGCCAGAAGTTCTCTAATTCTCCATGCTGCGGCCTGCCGAGCCAGCTGTGCGCCTCGAACTGGAAATGTAGCCGGATACTCTATCCCCTCTGGTGGGCAAGTCTGATCATGGCCAAACTGGCGCAGAATACGGAATGGGAAATAGAATACGCAGTGAGTCAAGCCGATCAATCGAATCCCACCTGTCGAGACATGCTGTAGCTCATCGCCGGGAGATTGAGCCAAGGGCAGCGCCACGCAATGCGATCTGCCGACAAATTGCACATCCATTCAAACCACCATCCCTCATCAGGGGCGTCGACTAGCGCGTTGTCGAAAGAAATAGCCGCGGGCTGAGTAAGCAGGGCAAGAGTCCACAACTGCAATTTATCCATCAACCATACTGGGGAGGGATGAAAAATGAGAGAATAAAGAATAGAGAGATGTACGATGAGAGAAAAGTAAGAAGAAAAGGGTTTTGTGAGAAAAAACCGAGCCTGAGGGCCGAGTGATGTGAGCAAATACATATGTGAGCTTGGTGGGAAACATTACCTGCAGCAGTAGTGGACTCCCTGCAAATCTAGTTGTCTCCCGGCGACAGAAAGCATCCAAGCCCATCAGGTCTCTGCCAAGGTCATGGCGATGCAACTCCTTCCTTCTCTCAAGCCTTGGGCCACTTCAATCAGACGGGCGTGGATCCTCCAAAGCTCGAGACAAACAGAAAATGAGATAACATGCATAAACAGAGGGCGTGTTGCCGAAAGCCTTGCCAATGATGGTCGCCGCGGTCACCAGCATCGGAGAACCGGTAAATCAGGCTTGGGATATCCAACATTCCGTTACAAATCAGGATCGAGCATCATGTGCGTTGAGTCCACACATCCGCCCTAGGGTTTGGGCATGGCCAAAATTGAGTTGAGGCAAGATTTCCTCACCTCGTTCGGATTCTATCAAAACTTGAAAATCTTCAAAGTGGGACATACCTCTTGCCCTCCGAAGCTGAAGACATGCGTCACCGGGTTCCAAAACCTCGCCGCGGCATGAGGAAAGGAAGATGTAGCGGAGTCCGGCGCAGCGTGAATAGTGCATTTAAGCCGAAACCCCGGAAGTTCAACTTTTCCGAGCCGTCTAGAGAAGAAATCCAAGTTGTGAGATTTTCTGCGAGAAATGCCTCCATTTTTGTGAGAAACGGTGTGATGAAATGAATTAGTTCCAGGGCTGGGGCTTTTATAGGGGGTAAAACACTATTCAAAGGACACGTGTCAAAATTCTGGGGGTTGTGGGGGAGGTGGCCGGCCGGCCATCTATTCTAGTAGGCCGGCCACCCTCTAGTCTCCAAATGCAAAATGTGTTCGGCCACGCATTGGTCCTGTTTTACCTCCGGAAAGAAGTTTGAGGCATTTCTACGCATCGGGGATGTCGAAGGCCTCCATTTCTCTCAGTTTCGGATACGTTCCATCATCCAGATCGTCCGTCCGAAGTACGCTTTGTTGTATTTTTTATCGAGTTGTTGCTTTGTTTATCGAGTTGTAAGTTTTGTCGAGCTGTCGCATTTTGTGTTTTGAGTTATTACTTTTGTTTACGCAATTTTGTTAAGTCTTGTTTATCGAGTCGTTAACATTGTTGTACTTTGCTTATCGAGTTGTAAACTTGCTAAGATTCTGTTATTTCTTAGTGAGTCGAGTTGTTTGATTTGTTGCGTCGGTTCATTACCTGACCTGGTAAATACACAAGGCACATTCCCATTCAATTCCATTTTTGTGCAAATGATGCGATGCGATGCGATGCTAAGAATTTCAAATACAACATCTTTTCAAAAGCTGTTTCATTCCATCATGTTTTACAAAAAATAAAGGTACAAGTTTTACAGGATATAAAACTGCCTAACAATGTGCAAAGTGCTACAAACTACTAGCAAAAAGTAAAATAAAGCAGGAAATAGCATCAATATCCTCGGGAACGGGAATGAGGAGGCCCTCTCATCCTCTTCTGCGGGACAACCTCTGCACCATCATCACCATCCGGGTCAGAGCTGCTATCATCCTCGGATCCCCCTCAGCCTCGCCTCCACTCCCGGAACCAAGACCGGAGCCTTCTCCCCAGCAGATGTCTCTGACTCACGGTCTGCGACCTCCTCCTCCTCCTCCAAATAATGGGTGCCCTGCGTCTGCGAGACGACCCTGCTCCTCGAGCTCCTCGGACAGGCCTAGATGGCCCTGCTCCCTGAGAAGGCCTGGATGGCCCAGCTCCTCGAAAGGGCCCAGATGGCCCAGCACCTCGACCTCTCTGAGAAGGCCCGGGTGGCCTGGCCTGCGACGGAGCATATACGGGAGGCATCTGAAAGTGAAGAGTTCAATGCATCAGTTCAAATATGAAAAGCAGATACAAGTACAATATGTGAGTGGGGTGTGTGTCAGATGTGCTCTACACAGACTATCAATACAGCAGAATGTTCAAAACCAGTATGTTATCAGAACTATGCTAAATACGGGAAAGATGGACAGTACCTGCACTCCCATGATGGCTAGCTGTGCCTCCTCCGTAGGATCATGCC
>JAPPVO010002519.1:0-13901 GCA_030407325.1 Camellia japonica | reverse complement strand
CTTACCGAGCTAATTTCGCCCGACTGCAAAAACAGAATCAATTTCGCTCACTTATATTTGTAACCAGATTGATTTGCTCTCCCGCTTAAAATGTTGGTGTTCTTTACCCAGTTCTTATTAAAACCGAGCTTGACCTTGATCGACCAACCAAACAGTTGGTGTTGTGTTCAATTAATATTTTAAACCGAGATGAGTTTGCTCATTAAACTGAGACCATTACGCTTAGGAATGCACCATAGAGATTTTATCTCGGCCAAATCGAAGAAAATGACAACCACAGGGCAAACAAAAAATTGCATACATGGCGAGGAAAAAGTTCACCTTTCATTCATGATAAAGCCTGATTACCAAAGTGGGGCTCGTAGCCAGCTACATCAACACAAAAAAAAAAAAAAGGAACAAACATAAGCCTAGCTGCGCCTTAGTCGATATCTACAGCATCCTCTAGGTTGCCCACCACCTCTTCTACCACATTCTGTGCGATTTCAGCGCCAGAATCCGTTCCTCGTTCGGCGGTTGAAGGCTCCTGCTCACCACTCGGTGCCACCACTTTCGATATGGCTGGCAGTGAGGTCTTGTCGGTTGGCCGTAGAGTTGGCTCATCGACCGTGCTGGCCTCCTTAGCATCGTCTATCAACTTCTATTGCACGGCGGCAGCATATGCCTGCATATTGGAGAGAATGATGGCAGGTGGGGGGTTATTGAACACCTCGGACGCTGGTGTAGACACCCCATTTTTGACCGACCTTAAGACTCAGACGTCACCGATTGAGCGCTCGGTGATGTTGCATATCGTGCTCGTTCAGAGGTCTCAGAGTCGCGGCCGTGAGCCCTGCCTCCGGACTTCCGAACTCTCTTCCATACCTTGCCTCGGTTTGCGAACCTGACTCGGTTTTCTCTGTTTTCTTTCCTGAGGGGAGGGAGAGGTCCAGTAGACCATCTCTCAGTGGCCGTGAGCTACATTTCGTGGCCGTAGGCCATTTTGCCCATTTCGGAGCCCGGTTCCCGGTTTTCGGAGCCGTCAGGCCGTGTGCCTCGGTTCGGGACCGCCCAACCGTCTCCGATTCCTCCGGTTCTTGGCAGGTACCTCTGTTTCATCATAACGAGGCACACTGGGGTCTTAGATACCCACTTCGTGGCTGAATGCCACTTTCGGTGCTTACAGCCGGTTTTCAGGCCCCGAACCTCGCGGTTTGGCCCCCGAGCATTCGTTTTGCATCGGTTTTTGTTCATTCTTGGCAGGTACCTCTGTTTCATCATAACGAGGCACACTGGGGTCTTAGATACCCACTTCGTGGCTGAATGCCACTTTCGGTGCTTACTGCCGGTTTTCGGGCCCCGAACCTCGCGGTTTGGCCCCCGAGCATTCGTTTTGCATCGGTTTTTGTTCATTTTTGGCAGGTACCTCTGTTTATCCCCAGGAAGATCACTGGAGGGTGGAGGCTAGCAATTGTCTCAGCAACCTGTTATGCTCTTCCGGCGCCCCTCCGGCGCCCGTTTTTCTCACTTCCGGCTAATGTTGAACACCCTAGGGCCTTTTTCTTCGAGCCAAAACCACATATTTGTGTTGTATACACATGGGAGGACCCTAAAAACACATGGCCGGCCATTAATTCTTCTTTTCATTTTTGAACCTCTTTGAAAGTGGATCCGGGAAGGAGAAAAGTCTGCGCGGCTTCACCGAACGGGCGTAACTCTTTGCACAAGAGGAATTAAAATATGAGGCCACCACCATTGGAAAGCTTACTTCCGGGGCTTCACTTTGCACTCAAGAATCTCCTAATCCAAATCCGAGGGGAGGAGATATGGTTGGTTGAAGCCGGTTGGACCGAATCTGCGCGGCTTTACGGAAACTGGCATAACTTTTTCTACAGGAGGAATTTTAATGCAAGGTTTACGGCATTGGAAAGCTAACTTCTGGGGCTTCATCGTAGGGGGTGGCCGGCCATTTTTCTCCTATACCTGGCCGGCCGGCCACCTTTTCCAGCCGGCCGGCCACCTGCAACTAAAGCACCTTTTGCCCACCTTTTCTCCCATTTTCTTGCCTATATAGCTGGCCTCCGAGCTCTTGAAGAAGGGTTGGAAAATATCTCTCAAGGATATACATTGATATCTCTCCATTTTTCTCTAAAATCTTCGAAGTTTAGGGCCTTTTCTTCATCATCTCCAAGCCCTATCATCACAACTCCATTCCAGCAGCAAGGAGGAGTTCTTGGGAGGTTTAGAAGCAACTTTCATCAAGCAAAGAGGTAGCAAAAGTCTTGTCTTCAAGGGTAAATCTCAAAACCCTCTTTTGTACCATTTTCTTGCTTCCTTTCTTAACCCTATTTCCATATTGTGTTGAGCTCCGACCCCTACTGAAAGTGGTCCCCTTTTGAGCTCATTTTGATCTTTGATTAAGGGCTCAACCCTGTTTGAGCCCTCTATGGCACACTTGCTTCAATAGCATCTTCTATGCCAACATTATGCATTGAATATTTGGCCTACATGTGATCTGAATTGGAGCATCTCATGAACTGATATTGTGCTTATTTTGATCCCCTCTTCAACATTGAAGAAGGGCTCAACTTTGTTTTCATGCTCCATGTGCAAGTTGCTTTGAATCCATGTTTTGCCTTTGTTTTTGCATGCTTTTTCTAGCTAATGAGTGATCTGTTTTCGAGCATGAGGTAAACTGTGAGTGGGCTTATTTTGAGCCCCTCTTAAACATTGAAGAAGGGCTCAACCCTGTTTGGCCTCTCTATCATGCACTTGCTTCATAATTCCTTCAAATTACCGTAAACTTGCATGATTTATTTGACCTACATGAAGTCTGTTTTGGAATATTCCATGAACTGTGAGTGAGCTTATTTTGTGTCCCTATACAATATTGTAGAAGGGATCAATCTTTTTTGGGGTCTCCATATTATACTTGCCTTTATATCTCTCTTTGACCCCATTTTGCATGCCTTTTTGCATGCCATGAACTAAGTATAACATGGAGACCCCAAACAAAGTTGATCCCTTCTACAATATTGTAGAGGGACACAAAATAAGCTCACTCACAGTTCATGACATGCTCCAAAACAATTTACATGTAGGTCAAACAAATCATGCAAGTTTACAATAAATTGAAGGAATTGTGAAGCAAGTGCATGATAGAGAGGCCAAACAGGGTTGAGCCCTTCTTCAATGTTGAAGAGGGGCTCAAAATAGGCCCACTCACAGTTTATGTCATGCTCGAAATCAGATCACTCATAGGCCTAATATTTCATGCAAAAGGCCTATGAGTAGAAGATGAGCGGTTATGAGTAGGTCTATGAGTAGAAGATGATCACTCATAGGCCTAATATTTCATGCAAAATAAAGGCAAAATCATGCAACTTGTAGTAGAAGATGACCCATTCTTTCTCTTATGTTCGCGTTTCTACACGGAAATGTTACAAAGACATTAAGTTGCTATGAGTACCAGGGGCAAGTGTTCAAAACCGAGATAACTTTTGCAGAATGAGCGGTTATCCGGTTATGGGCTGATTTTTCTTATTGAACCGAGCTGAACTTGCTCAACCACCCAATAGTTAGTGTTTCGCCCAACTTGTATTTAAGCCAAGCCAATTTTGTTCATAATTATCTGAGCTGATTTTTGCTCGGCTTTGTGAAACTGATTTTCCTCATCATTGACCGAGTTGATTTTGGCTCGCCGATTAAAGAGCAGATTTTGCTTATAATTACCCAAGCTATTTCTTGGTTGCCAATGAAGAGTAGATTTTGCTCATTACATCGAGCTGATTTTGTTCATCATTGACCGAGCTAATTTTGGCACGCCAATTGAAGAGCAGATTTTGCTCATGATTACCCGAGTTGTTTTCTTGCTCGCCGATGTAGAACTGATTTTGCACACTCACCGAGCTAATTTCGCCCGACTGCAAAAACAGAATCAATTTCGCCCAACTTATATTGTAACCGAGTTGACAATGCTCTCCCGCTTAAAATGTTGGTGTCTTTACCCAGTTCTTATTAAAACCGAGCTGACCTTGATCGACCAACCAAACAGTTGGTGTGTGTTCAATTAATATTTTAAACCGAGATGAGTTTGCTCATTAAACTGAGACCATTACGCTTAGAATGCACCGAGAAGATTTTATCTCGGCCAAATCGAAGAAAATGACAACCACAGGGCAAACAAAAAATTGCATACATGGCGAGGAAAAAGTTCACCTTTCATTCATGATAAAGCCTGATTACCAAAGTGGGGCTCGTAGCCAGCTACATCAACACACACAAAAAAAAAAAAAAAAAAAAAAAGCAAACAGCTAGCTGCGCCTTAGTCGATATCTACAGCATCCTCTAGGTTGCCCACCACCTCTTCTACCACATTCTGTGCGATTTCAGTGCCAGAATCCGTTCCTCGTTCGGCGGTTGAAGGCTCCTGCTCACCACTCGATGCCACCACTTTCGATATGGCTGGCAGTGAGGTCTTGTCGGTTGGCCGTAGAGTTGGCTCATCGACCGTGCTGGCCTCCTTAGCATCGTCTATCAACTTCTATTGCACGGCGGCAGCATATGCCTGCATATTGGAGAGAATGATGGCAGGTGGGGGGTTATTGAACACCTCGGACGCTGGCGCCTAACCGAGTTTTTCCACAGCCATTTTCCAGCCGCACTGAAAAAATATGTCTTTGGTGCCCGCCACCTGCCACCCGTACACGCTTTCTCCCTCGGCGTATCCCCGATCTTTGGCACCGACTTCTTTTTTTAGCTCGGCCCTGTGGATAGCGCGGAGCTTGGGTAGCTCGACCAGATATCTCTCATTTTTTGCCTGCACGGCCTTATCCTTCTCCTCGTTGGCCTTCGCCAACTTCTCATCCAGGAGATCTCGCTGTGTTAACACTGCCTCGTGTGCAATCTTCAGCTTCTCCAGCTTGACCGTCTTCGATTTGTTGTCAGCGATAGCCTCCCTCAAACTCTGCAGCACATAAATCATACGTTCGTGCACCAAACAGTTTTTTGGCGCGGCCTACAGCAATGTAAAAGTTAGTATGAGAAACCGATCGATAACTTGGAAGTACAATAACTTGATCACTTACCAGAACGACCGATTTTATGGCCAACCAGAGGACTTTCAAGTCGGACAGTTCCTTATGCTTCTTCATGTCCACAGGGAGAAGCAAACCCTTGGTCATGTTGAAGCCTAGCGAATGGTCCTTATCCCCGTAGACGGAGTCCGCCTCAGTCACTGCTCGGCCTTTGTATTTTAGCTCGGGTGACCAGACTGCAAGGGTAGTGGAATGGGCGGATCGCCCAAAAAGCGATTGTTCAGTCTGCTCTCCCTGTTTAGTCGATGGTAGCTTGGCCGAATCTTCGTCAACAAGGCGCTACTCCGGCTTTCCTTTCTTGGCCTTTTTCTCGACCGACCAGCAGCTGCCTCACTGGCAAGAGCTAGCGCTGGCCCTTTTTGCATAGTAGGCCTAGATGTTCGGCCTCCTGTCGTTTCAGCCGGCTATGAGTCGCTTGGCTCCCCCGTGATCATAGACTTTATGGCTCAGATTTTGGCCATTTCTTGTTCTTCTGTCAATGGTACAAGTTTGATTGGCAGAAGGTTTGGGTCCAGCTCTGGAGAGGGGACATGAAGGAAGTCGGTCACCCTGCTCTTGCGCGGCGCTGTGTAACGGTAACTTGGTTCGTAACCGAGCAATTTTTGAGGCTCTCGCTCCACGGCCTGATGCCGCAATGCAATCCTTATGGCCTCTTGGTTTGCGCGGGAGTAATCGTTGGCCAAGAGTCTATTGTCTGCAACAAGAAAGCAAGGGTTGGATCAGAAAAAGTAAGAACAATTACAGAATTAAAAACATGCTAAGGTGCTCACCAGCACTCCTGACATCTTTTCTTATGTACCAGCCCGGTATGGGTGCTTTGGTGTCCTCGTAATTACCGGACACCCACAGGAAATCATCGTCGTTTGTCACTTTATCCGGGTTACCTTCGATAAGGTTTGCTCGGCCTTTCCTAACTTTGAGATACCAACAAAACCCCCCTTTATTTTTGCTAAGTGTGTATTGATGGAATATCTCGATGAGGCCAAGATTCAGACTGAGTATCCTATTCAGCGCGGCCACGCCATTTATTATTTTGTATGTGTTGTTGGAGACTTGGGTCGGGCATAGTCTAGTCTGACTCAAAAATTCGCAGACTAAAGGTTGGACCGGGAAGCGTAGGCTGCCTTCCACAATGGATACCACCGTGAAAGGGCATTTGTCCAGTTCACCCCAGGGAGTGTCTCCTTTCTTTGCCAGCTCTAAGTGGACGTCGTCTGGAATATTGTATTCTCTACGGAACTCGGCCATTACCTGGTCGGTCATAGTTCGTTCTGCATTATCAAAAAATAAGTCCAAGTATTAGCACAGCATAACTTGCACGGCTCCTATGAGGAAATTTTTTAGCTCGGTCCGAGATTCTGGGCCATTTGACCGGTTGTGGTGCTGTATTTCGGTTCCTATCTCGGTTCGATCTTCCCACAGGGAGGACCTCAAGGGAGGACCTCGAACCAGTTCTGGCTCGGCTAAATCCTATTTTTAGATCTAAAAGTGGGTTTTTGATCAGTTCTACCTAGAGTTTTCAGTATTCATCCTAAATCCAGAACCACCTACAGTAATCAAGGGAAATAAGGGACAAGGAAGCCCCGTTGCTACTTAGGGCTTCGATTTTGCCTAATGCTCATAGATATTAATCCCACAAGAGGGGCATAGGCAATATTTCAACAGTCACGAAACAGACGAGAATTAAGAACACGAAGAACATCAATGGAGAATATAAACGAAAGTGAGAAAAACTTAAGGGTATGGATGCCAAGTCAGGACCCAGTCGACCACGACCCTTATTGAGGCCTTCGTGAGGACAGAAATAGCTGGAAACTACTCAAAAAGCAACAACAACAGCGACGACGGTGGTGGCAGAAGCTTGGAGGTCTGAAGCTTAGGGTTTCTGCAGAAGGGAGATGAACAGTGATGAGGGTTTTTGGGCTTCTTGTGTGTATATATGGGGGAAACCGAATAGGTGGCAACTTTTCAAATCTTTGGTATAATGTGGACAGCTATAGGAATGCACGGAACCAGTCAGGGAAGGCCACGTGGCGTTGAAAAGATGGTTTGTCAGTACAGCTGATTGATCAATGACAAGACTACTGGCGCAATCCTCAATGGCCGACCAAATTGGATAGCTCGGCCGGAGTAGTAATCCCAATCACGCTTAGCTCGGATGGGATTAAGGGGCAATTGAGGGGGAGATTTGCGCCGAACAATTGGGCCAGCTACGTCAGCGTGGGATATGGCGTTGCGCCTCGCTAGCGCCAAGGACCATGAACCTGGCCGAACTGAACCAATGTGGCTGCCCCGGCCCATTAAGTTGGGCCGGGCAAGCCGATCGAGCAATGATTCGGCTAAAATGGATATTTGCTTAAATTTGTACTGATGCGTTGTGCCGAACTACGAAGAGTCCGGACTGACGTAGGGCCGAGGAGTCCTACGAGATAGTGGGGTGAGGGCGAGATGCCGAGCCGCGCGTCCTACGACCAGTTGATCCCGATGGACCGGTTTATTGTAGCTCGGCCGTTCCAGTTCTTTGTGGTGTCTGTTTCTTCCAAGTGATAGCCTGGTAGTGTAAGCCACCTGGACCAACGGTAAAGCAGAGAAAATCCACTCCTGGTATTCGTCAATACCGTTTGGCAGTTCGACAAACACTGTTAGGAGGTTTTGATCTCTACACGTGTAAGAAAGGTAGAGAGGGGAGCACAGCCGCCTGCTTAGAGAAGGATAGCAGACGTAGTGCACCCACAATCTCTGAGGCTACATGGCCAGCCTAGAAAAAAAAGAGAAGAAAGACGTTAGAGGTAAGCAATCAGAAGGAATTCCAAACTCTCTCGCTCAAAAGTGCTCTCTCTATTCTTCTTTTTCTTCTCCAAGTGTGCTGACTTGATCGTCGGAGGGTTTATCCGGCAGCACACCACCGGGCAGCTCAGCATCTTTTGGTTTTCACGTCAGGCGACGTCACGTGAAGCTTGGATTCAAGGAGTACGGAGAACAGAGAAAATTTCACCCCCGTACAATTGGCGCCGTCTGCAGGAACTCTTTGACAGACAAACGTTGTTGGCCAAGCTTTTTCAACCATTTCCCTGGCTAACAATGACGAAACACCGTTGTTCGTTGTCGACGGTATCACACTAGAGTCTGTCCGATGAAGAGATGGCCCTCCCACTATTTCGACTATGGCGAACCTGGAAACCTCTTCCGGAAGTGCGCCAGACAAACGCGCAAGGAGCGCTGAACACTTCAAGAGTCCAAAGGGTCGCCAACGACGAGGAGAGTCACATGCTGAGCGCTTGGAGCACAAACTCAGAGACCAGGATGCCCTCATCCAGAAGATGGCAGCTGAAATGGAGACGCTGAAGCGCCAGATCAAGGGGAAGGGTGTTGCTGGAGTAGGCAACCACAGTGAGCGCACCCCACCCCGTCGCTCTGACAATCATCGCCAAGATGGGACGCCTTCTTTCTCTATCACCAGAAGCTATGGAGTTAGAGACTCCGACCCACCAGTGGAGAGATCTCACACTCGCGATAGCAGTTACCGTCCCTCACGTCCATCGACGACGTCGAGTTACTCTTACTCTGCCCATTCGGGGGACCTGAGGGATGTATTGGAGGAGCGAACTCGCCGTAGAGACACCCAAAGATTGCCAGCATTGCAAAGGCTGAGTCCCCAAATCCGTTGCAGTGAGATAGTGGCAATGCCAGCGCCTAGAATGATGGCCCCAGCACCGATAGACAGAGAGCTAGCAAGATTTACCGTTACCCCACTGTCCCCAGAGATCGAGAGCATGCCACTCCGTACCGGATTCCACCAACCTAAGTTCACACTGTACGACGACAAAACGGATCAATACATGCACGTGAGTCATTACTGGCAAGTAACGGCTCGCCACCGGCGCAATGACGCCTTGATGTGTCTCATATTCCCAGCAAGTTTGGGAGAACTAGGTCTGAAGTGGTTCAAAAGACTCCCGGAGGGTAGCATCGAGGGGCGGCAACAACTAGCAGAGGTCTTTGTCACTAGAATCAAAACCAACACTCGAACACCGAAGGAGGTTGACCACCTCCTGAGCGTCAAGATTGAATCTGGAGGTTCTTTGAAGGCATACAATGCCAAGTATTGGGAAACTTACAATGAGATCCTCGATTGCCCCACCAATCCGGTGATCGAACAATACAAGCGAGGTCTCCCAGTCGAACATAGGCTGCGAGACTCACTTACAATGGACCAGCCCACCACCATGGAGTCCTTGATGCAGCAGATCAATGAACATATTCAATTAGAAGATGATGCCACCACCGCCACCGCAACCGAGAAGGAAAATCCAGTTGTGGCTGACAGAAGAGTGACGGGGAAGATTCACTCGATGGGGCAGGAGGACAACCGCCATAATGACCAAGGTAGAGACCAACATCGCGGTTTA
Organism: Camellia japonica; assembly: GCA_030407325.1. Classification (NCBI taxonomy): domain Eukaryota; kingdom Viridiplantae; phylum Streptophyta; class Magnoliopsida; order Ericales; family Theaceae; genus Camellia; species Camellia japonica. Next base: position 4,417 of record JAPPVO010002519.1, on the reverse strand, counting down.
AACCCCAATGATAGAAACAAAAGTCATAGAAACGACTGAGCTAACGCTCTTTGTAGTGAAGAGGAAGATGCCAAGAGGAAGTTGAAAGCACGAACCGGCATCACCACTGTCTTTAAGATCCCAATTTACCGCATCCTAAATGAGATCCGAGGTGAGCCCTACGTGCGTTGGCCGGCCAAATTGGGAGACACACAGAGGGGCTTCAACTCGAGGTATCGCTGCACCTTCCATGAAGAAAGGGGGCACCGAACGGAGGACTGTCTGCCGCTCAAACAACATTTGGAGGAGCTGGTGGCGGCTGGGCATCTGGACCAGTACATAGACAGGGGTATGAGGGCCGCTCCACAAGGACAGGCCGAGCCAAATGGCCTTGCTGTCCTGGATGCAGCACCCCAAGGTGTAATCAATGTCATTCATGGCATCATCGAACCAGCGCGGGTTTACGAGCTGAGGGGGTGATCAAGAAGGCTGAGCACATGAGGGAAGTGCTCTCTATTCAACCCGCCGTGAAGAAAGGAAAGACCGAGGTAAAAGACGTCTTAACTTTTTCGAGCAAGGACTTTGAGAGAATTCAAACACCTTATAATGATGCCTTAGTGGTGACCCTTCGCATCAAGGTGTAGACACCCCATTTTTGACCGTCCTCAAGACTTGGACGTCACCGTTGGAACACTCGGTGATTATCCATGTTTGTGTTCGTTTGGAGTTCCCGGAGTTCTCGGCTGCGTGCGCCGTGCCTCAGGACCTCCAGACTCGACCGTTTGTGTCTGGTTGTGCACCAAACACTTGTGTTTTGCCTTGGGAGGGCAGGGAATGCTTTGTGAGGCATCCCCACATACCACCGGCTGGGGCTAGAGGCCACCGGCTGGCTAGAGTTGCCATCGGCACTATATTGTGCCGGTCGGCACTATTTTGTGCAGGTCGGCACTAATTTTGTCAAAATGACATTTTTTGCCGGCCGGGCACTGTGCACTTGCTTTCTGAGATATTTTCAGACAGCTGCGTGCAATTGGTTTCCCCTCCATACACGTGTATGGAGGGATGAGCTTGCTTAGGGACTAAGCTTGTAAGCTTTTTGCCTATAAGAGGGAAGGTTCTTCCCTTTGCTCAAGGGTTACAAAATCTGAGAGCTTTAGACATTGTTAGAGAGTTAGAGCTCTGGTTCTTTTAGGGTTAGAATAGATATACACTCTATCTCTCTCTTTCTCTTTGAAAACTAGGTGTTTTGTGCCTTACTATTGCACACAAGCACCTAGTGTTCCACCTTCCTCTTGGTTCTGAGGTTCCAGAGGTTTGTTCTTAGTGTTCTTGACTGGTTTTGAGCTCAAGGACCCATCCACTCCAACCTTTGTGAAGGTGGTCTTCAAAGGTAACAAAACTACCCTTTTCCCCCATTTTTGCACTCTATTTTTACTTGCTTTAAAGTAGTTTTTGAGCTTAGTGTTTGGCACATAAAAGTTCTGTTTTTTGACCCTCTTCATTGTATATTAAGAGTGTTTTGTGGTTTGAGTAGGTTTGATCACCTTTAGGCCTTGAAAAGGTCACTTTTTGTGCTATTTTGTGAGAGATCCGAGACTTTGGTGTTAGGATCTCTTCACCACTGAAATCTTGAGGGATTTCAGTGTGAGGAGCATGCCTTAGAGTCTCAAGAAGGAGAGGGCCACCCCTCTCCTTGATGTCCTTGAAAAGGGCAAATTTTGGCTTCCAAAGGAGCTTCATGCTTGAGTGTGTGTTAAGCATGTTTGACTTGTTTTCCATGCTTACATTGCCATGTTATAACATGATTTCAAGTTAGTTTAGGTCCCTTATGCATGCTTAGCATAGTTGCCTTGCAATGTCTCTTTGATGCCTTAACATGTCTAGGTTGCATGCCTTTGTTTTGAACATGTTTTAGGCCTAGATCCATGAAGCTTGTGTGCTTATTTTGCCATGATTTAACTCTGTCCATAGCCATTTGGGTCGATCCTATCATGCATTATATAGCTCCTTTGCATTTGGCTTGTTGGCCTTGAGAGTATGAGTGTGTAGCATGCCATGCTTGCTTCATTTTTGGTAGTTTGAAACCATCTAGCATGTTATTTCAGACTTTTTGGTGTGCTTGTATGCATGCTTTAGTTGCTTCTTTAATGCTTTAAAAGCATGTGTTGAATACTCCATGTTTTGGTCATGTTGCATGCCTTTGTACTTGAACCTCTTAGATGTCATCTAGGTGCTCCTTAGGCTTTGTCTAGGTCTACTTGTGACCTGTTTTAAGTCCCTTTAGCTTTGTGAAGCTTGATAGACTTAGCCTTGGTTTAAGCCTTCATGACTTGTTTCAAGACTTGGGCCATTTGTTGCATATTTGGCTTGCTTTATTGCATGATTTGGCCTCATGTTTTGCATGAATTTCAGAGTTTTCCATGCATGCTTTTAGCCCATGTTTGGCCTCTTCAAGTGTGCTTGAATGTTGTTGTTATGCTTAAGTGTTGGCACCTTAACATGTGTATGTGTGCATGTGTGTTTGGCCCTCATAATTAGCATTGTGGCTACTGATTTTTGGGCCTTTTAGAGTTGCCCAATTCATGTATAAGTCCATCTTTCAATTGGTTTGCATGCTTGCCTTGTATGCTTACTTACATGTTCGCATTGTATTGCCATGTTGCATGTTAGTTGCCATGTCTAGGATTGCATCATATTGGCATGCATGCTAGGCCTCTTGAAATAAGGTATGATAGAGGTTTGGCACTCTTGTTTGTTTATGTGGTTTGCATGCATTTGAAATCAAAGTTGCATTCTTGGTTCTTGGGGCCATCATGCATGGAAATGCGCGATTGGTGGTCCGAGAATCGAGGCACATGCCCCTTCGAGTCAATAACATGATAGGGAGTGTGTTTGGTGCATATTGCCTTGAATTGCATTGCCATGCAAGTTTTGCCCTCTGCTGCTGTAAGTTGCAGGTTTTGCAGGCATTTTGTGCCGACCGGCACTTTTTAGTGCCGACCGGCAGTCAAATGGCAGCCGATATCTTCACTCAGTGCCGGTGGCCACATCCTTCAGCCGGTGGTGTTGTACCCCAGCCGGTGGTACTCCCCAGTGCCCTTAGAGGCACTCCTGGGACTTTGGCAATCTTCAGAGAAGGATAGCAGGGAAAACAGAGGCACACTTGCATGACAGTGCGATTCTGAACGAATCCCGGCGCGCGACGCATTTGGGCCCTCCTCCCGAGGCATTTACTGTTTTAATTAGATTAATCATTTATCTAATTAATTTAGTGAGTTTGTAATAATTAATTAGTTTGCGTAGTTAATTATTTGTATTATTATTTCGGTCCCTCTGAGTGAGGGCAAAAATGTAATAAGTGTGGGTGCGTGGGCATGTATGTCTTCCAATCCTCATTTCTTTCTATCCCTTTTATTTACCTGCTTACAATGGTAGATTAGGGCATATTTGATTAGCATACCTTATGCAATACATGCGTGCATTCATGCATTTGTTTACATGCACCGGGCTCGGTACATCATACAAACGGCATCGTGTTTTCAATTCCAATTTGAATACGTGATAGTTGTAACATTTCATGTGCCATGTTTAGGGTTAGCCGAGCCTGTTTAGATTACATCCCTGTATGCGATGCACTAGCCACTTAACATGAACTAGGTCATGCATGTTTGCTAACCCGGTTTCTTGTTTTGGCACGAAGTACGATGTAAGTGTTTTTGCTTTAGCATAATCACATGTGTGTGAATGTTTGCCATGACAATAGGATTGCCATGCGGCTAAATGCTTACATGAGATAAAACTGTTTGAATGCCTGTGGGTGGAGGTTGGATTGCGTAAGTTGGAACAACTCATTGAAATCCGTATTTTAGCCTACTTGCGGGTAGCAAAATCTGACACGTTTTTCGAGACAAAACGGATATGCAATGTTTATTTCCAAGTTAGGCAATCTAGTCTATACTTTTGTGTTGTGCGCATCACATAGTGATTCTAGGCTAATAACCGGAATAAGAACACGTAATGTTTTCAAAATCGGATATCACGGTTAGTAGAGGCCGGTCTTCGGACCGGGCGAAAGGGGGTGCTCATAGCTGACCTTCCCCGATCGTACCCAAGCTCCCGAGCCAAGTCACTTTGGTGATGACGGACATGTGGCCTTCGGCGCCGAGTTAGGGTTTCCTAAATTCCCCATTTTAAAAATATTAGGTGGCGACTCTGTAATCTGGCAAAGCAGTCCATGTTTGGCACTACTTTTCAAAAATCTGTTTTTCTTCAAAACGATTTGCCAGAGTTGGACTCTTTGGTTCAGATTTAGAACCGCAACACAAAAGGGAGTCCGAACTGTAGAGGGAAGCCCACGGGCGCGGCTACACAAGGACTTCAATATCAAAAGAATTCTAATTGACCAGGGAAGCTTGGCGAGATCATGTATTACGACGTG
>JAPPVO010002518.1:0-12167 GCA_030407325.1 Camellia japonica | reverse complement strand
AATGTACCAAAATTATTTTACCGAACCGAATGAATAATAAAAAAAAGATCAAGTCGAGTGTGTGACACTCTGTCCTTAAGACATATTTGCCCCGCTACGGTGCTTACAGTTAAATGGCGTCTATCTCTTAAAGATACAATGATCTTCACAAATTGTAGTAACACTCTAAATAATTGTTTTGCGAACAAAACATGTGTTCTAACTCTCTGAATTTTTTTCTAAAATAATATGAAGAGTAATTGATGCAAAAAGAAAAAAGAAGGCAAAAGAAACGAATTTTTCAGAATACCAAAACTGGAACAGATCTGGAAATATATAGACTCGAACAGGTGCAAATTCAAATTGCACAGGTGCAACAGATAACTGCCTAGCAGTTTCTATCTATTGGAAAACTACTGCAGTGCAGTTCAAAAACCTGTTTGGCAAAAATGAATCTGTCCGGGTTCAAACAAATTTGAAAACTATTTGAACAGTTTAATTTGTTTGGAAAAATGGACTGAAAGAGATAACAAAGTCAAAAAATTGAATTCAAATTTTGAATTAATTGGAAAAAATTCAAATAAATTGTCTCCAAAAAATTAATATAATAACTGACCCAACCCACAACCCGCGCCCGGCACGGCTTGGCTCGGTCGGACAGACAGACAGCGGCGGCGGCGGCGCACGCGCGTGTGTGGTGGTTTGGGCTAAGGTTCACTTTGTCCATAACTCCTCCCTTCTACAAACTTGGGGTGCCCCTTGGGGCCGAACCCAAGTGTTGTAATCTAGAGCTTATATACATACAAAACACTCTCTAAAGTTTCAATGTGGGACAACCCATTTCAAAGAAACCCACATTTACTTCTTTAATTGTCCATTCTACGAACCCAAAAACAACGTCAACTTCCTATTCACTCATAAATGGTTTTGACAACCGTCTTCACCGTGTGACTTGCTACGTGGCAAAGAACACATCACCTTTTCGGACCTACCCCAAAAGACGTTTGGGGCCCACTCAATTTTAGGCTGAAAGATGGCCCAAAATAAGCCTTATAAAACCAAATTTTCCAACAATCCCTCACATAAATGGAATTTGACGGAGAGAAAATGCAACAATATGATCTAATTATAGAGAGTACATAAATTGGAAATATTCTGCAAAGGACAGGTAGCTTTTGGCTTTGAACCTTCTCTTGTGAGACACTATCAGATTTACTAGCTAACTAGTGAACATGATGTCTTAAACTGTTCAGCCATTTGTGTAAATCAAGACAATATAACTCACACAGAATATCACCAGACAAAGTTTAGTTCTCACTATTGTGTTTATTTTGGCCCCGAATAACCTGGTCCTTCATAAGTGCTCTAGAGAATTGTAGCCTTTCACAAATCTCATAGAACCGGCCCAGTTCACACTTAAATAGGTGATTCTTATGAAGAGTATCCTGTCATACTCCACTAGGTATACCTAGATATAAGAATCATTAAAAGTTTTACTTAACCTAAACCGCTGCAAACATCACTATTTCATTATAGAAATGGGTAGGAGTTGGACTCCCTAGTGATCCTTCTGAGTCATTCACAACTTGGTTGTCTCTTTGAACCTAGATCTTTGGATCTCCAGTCAACTAGGTTGGGTTGCCGTTGTGATAATTCTTATTTAATAGGCTTAAGTCCCATTCCCCTCGATGAATTCTTAACTAACTCTCTTGCTAACCCTTTGATTAGTAGATCCACTATGTTGTCTTTAGACTTCACATATTCAATGGAAATAATTCCATTAGAGAGTAGTTGTCTCACGGTGTTATATCGACGATGAATGTGTCGAGACTTACTGTTATACATATGACTCTGTGCTCTACCTATTGCTGATTGGCTATCGCAATGTATGCATATAGCAGGCACCGGTTTTGGCCATATTGGAATATCTTCAAGGAAGTGACGAAGCCATTCTGCTTCTTCCCCAGCTTTATCTAAAGCTATAAATTCTAATTCCATAGTAGACCTAGCTATGCAAGTCTGTTTGGAAGATTTCCAAGATATAGCTGCACCACCAAGAGTAAAGACATACCCACTGGTGGACTTTGAGTCTCTAGTATCCGATATCCAGTTTGCATCACAGTATCCTTCAAGTATTGCTGGATATCTAGTATAATTTAGCCCAATGTTACGTATAAATCGGAGATATCTTAGAACCCTTATAATTGCTTTCCAGTGTTCTACTCATTGGTTACTTGTATATCTACTTAATTTACTTACTACATAAGCTATATCCGGGCGAGTGCAGTTCATCAAGTACATTAAGCTTCCAATAATTTGGGCATACTCTAATTAAGAAATACTTTCCTGTACATTCTTAGAAAGAAACAAATTAACATCCACAGGTGTTCTAACAAGATGATCATCATCTTTGCTAAATTTGTCAAGTATTTTCTCAATGTAATGAGATTGTGACAAAGCATAACCTTCTGATGTTTTGGTAATTTTCATACCAAGAATTACATCAGCAATGCCCATGTCCTTCATGTCAAAATGTTTATTCAACATTTTCTTGATAGTTTTAATCATATCATCCACATAAAGACATACAATGACATAACATTTGTCTGTGTTTTTAATATAAATATATTTGTCACACTCATTAATTTTAAATCCATTTGATATCATTACCTTGTCAAATTTTCCATGCTATTGTTTTGGCGCTTGTTTTAAACCATATAATGATTTAACTAATTTACACACTTTCTTTTCTTTTCTTGGAACATAAAATCCTTCTGGTTGTTCCATGTAAATTTCTTCATCTAACTCACCATTTAAGAAAGCGATTTTCACATCCATTTGATGAATTTCTAGATTGTACAACGATGCAATAGCAATTAGCATTCTAATGGATGTTATTCTAGTAACCGGTGAGTATGTGTCAAAGTAATCAAGACCTTCTTTTTGTCTAAAACCTTTGACCACAAGTCTTGCCTTGTATTTGTCAATTGATCCATCAACTTTCATTTTTCTTTTGAAAATCCACTTGTACCCAAGAGGTTTACAACCTAGTGGCAAATCTACTAATTCCCAAGTGTGATTTTGCAGGATGGATTCAACTTTGCTATTTACAGCTTCTTTGCATAAAGGAGCCTCAGGACTAGACATAGCTTTTTTAAAAGTTAGAGGTTCATTTTCTAACAAAAATGTTAGAAAATCTGGACCAAAAGATTTTGAGGTTCTAACACGTTTACTATGCCTAGGTTCTCTTCGTTATTTTGATCTAACTCTTGTTGTTGATCTTGTTCTTGATCATCACTAGTAATAGCATGAAAAGATCTTTTCTTATTACTAGTCTCTTGTCCAATCTTATTCGGAAATACATGTTCAAAGAAAGATGCATTCTGAGATTCAATAATACTATTTACATGTATTTCGGAATGTTCTGATTTATGAATCAAAAATCAATATGCACTACTATTCATGGCATAACCAATGAAAATGTAATTCACGGTTTTAGGACCTATCTTAGTCTTTTTAGGACTAGGAATAGCCACTTTAGCCAAACACCCCCACACTTTTAAGTATTTGTAGAATGATACTCTTTCATGCCACGATTCATAAGGTGTTTGATTCATATTCTTTCGGGGTACTTTATTTAAAATATAATTAGTAGAAAGTATGGCTTCCCCCCACAAGTTATGAGGTAATCTAGAATTTATTAACATGACATTCATCATTTCTTTTAAAGTCCTATTTTTCCTTTAAGCAATTCCATTTTGTTGAGGTGAGTAAGAAGCGGTGGTTAGATGAATTATTCCATGTTCTTTACAAAATTCACCAAAAGGTGATTCATATTCACCACCTCTATCACTTCTAAGTTTTTTGATTTTCTTATCAAGTTGGTTTTCGACTTCATTCTTATATTGAATGAAAGTTTCCAAAGCTTCATCCTTGGTTCGAATTAAATAAACATAACTATATCTAGTATAGTCATCTACAAAACTGATAAAATACTTTTTCTCACCTCTAGTTTGAATTGATTTAAAATCACAAATGTCACTATGAATTAATTTAAGTGGTTTCGTACTTCTTTCAATTGAATGAAAAGGAGTTTTGGATAATTTTGCATCAATGCAAATTTCACATTTATGATTTGAATTAATGTCAAATTTAGGTAAACATTCCATATTAATTAATCTACGCAAAGATCCATAATTAACATGCCCTAGTCTACCATGCCATAAATTTGAAGACTCAAGCAAGTAAGAAAAAGATGCATTTTTATTAATAACAGAAGGTACAACAGTCGTTAAATTCATTTTGAAAAGGTCATCAGACATGTAACATTTTCCTACATACATCCCATTTTTGGCAAGTACAAACTTGTCACTTTCAAAAACTAACCTAAACCCATTTTTACTCAACAAAGATCCGGAAACAAGATTCTTGCGAATGTCCGGTACATGCAGCACATTGTTGAGAGTGAGTTTCTTTCTAGATGTCATCTTCAGAATAATCTCTCCTTGTCCTTTAACTTGGGAAGTTGAGGAGTTGCCCATAAAAAGTTGTTCACCGTTGTCCACTGTAGAATAAGATGTGAACATCTTTTTGTCGGCACAAATGTGGTGAGTAGCACCAATGTCCACCCACCATTCTTTAGGATTTCCGACAAGGTTTGCCTTGGAAACAACTGCAGAAAGATTTATGTCATCAACACCATTGGAAATTTTGTCCACTTCGATCATGTGGGTTTGAGCAAGCTTCTTGCTTGTTCTTCTTTTGCTTTTGCCTTTTCTACGGAAATCTTTGGCCCGATGTCCCTCTTTGTCACAGATGTAACATTTTCCATTAAACTTATATTTTTTATTTTCCCCCCTTTAGAGCCTTGTGAGGAAATTTCTCCTGAAAACTTCCGTTTCTTTGCTTTTGGAGCATGTTCCACTACATTTGCCTTAAACTCCATTGGGTGCTTACCAGCCCGCTTCTCTGAATTGCGGTTGTCCTCCTCAATCCTCAAACACACAATCAATTCCTCTAAAGACATTTCTTTGCGCTTGTATTTAAGGTAATTCTTGAATTCCTTCTAGCCTTGTGGTAATTTCTCAATTAAGGTTGCAACTTAGAAAGATTCACTGAGAGACATGCCTTCTACGTGAATGTCATGCAGAATGAGTTGGAGATCTTGAACTTGGCTAATCACAGTCTTAAAATCAACCATCACAAAGTCCAGGAATTTGTCAACCACAAATTTCTTTGAGCTGGCATCTTCCGTTTTGTACTTTTTCTCCAAAGACTCCTAAAGTTCCTTTGTTGTTTTGATAGGATTGTAGACGCTGTATAATGTGTTGTCAAGTCTGTTCAAGATGTAGTTCTACCAAAGGAAATCAGCATGTTTCTAGGCATCGACCGCAGCAACCACTTGCCGGTCAGTTTCATCCTCATTCAAAGTAGGTGCATTCTCACGGAGAAAACGAGCCAGGTTCAGAGTTATAAGATAGAACAGTATTTTCTATTGCCATCTTTTAAAATCAGTTTCAGAGAACTTCTCTGGCTTCTAGCCGTGATTTATCGGTACTGTCTGTAGACACCCCATTTTTGAATGACCTTAAGACTCAGACGTCGCCGATTGAGCGCTCGGTGATGATGCATATTGTGCTCGTTCTGAGGCTGCGGAGTCTCGGCTGAGAGCCTTGCCTCCGGACTTCGGGACTCTTTTGTGCTTTGCCTCGGTTTGCGAACCAGGTCATGTTTGCTCTGTTTTCTCTTCCTGAAGGGAGGGAGAGGTCTCGAGGACCATCTCTCAGTGGTCGTAGGCTACGTTTCGTGGTCGTAGGCCATTTTTTCCGTTTGGAGACCAGTTTCTGATTTTCGGAGCCGTCGGCCGTGCGCCTCGGTTCGGGACCGCTTAATTACCTCCGTTTGTTCTGGTTTTTGGCACACACCTTGTTTCCTCTCCTTAGAGGGACACTGTGGCCCGGGGGACCACCTTCATGGTCGTACGCCACCTCTGGTGCCTAACAACTTGTTTTCGAGGCCCCTGGCTGCGCGTTTTGGCCGCCGAACCCTCGTTTTGCATCGGTGTAGGTTCATTTTGGTATGGACCCTAGTTTCATTGTTAGGAAGGTGGTAGTAGGGTGGGAGACCACCTTTTCTTCTTGGAGGCCACCTTTCCCCGGTCGGCCGATTTTTCTTGGCAGGTAGGTGGTCTCCCTCACTTTTGGGCCACAATTTCGGGTCTCCCATACCACCATTGTGTTGCATTCATCTGGGAGGCCACCAATCTAGTATGGCCGACCACCTTTTCAACCTGACCTTTTTGACCCCTCGGCCTCCCTCACTTTTGGGCCACAATTTCGGGTCTCCCATACCACCATTGAGCTGCATTCACCTGGGAGACCACCAATCTGGTATGGCCGACCACCTTTTCTTCTTAAACCTTTTGACCCCTGGTCGGCCGACCAGGGGGATCGGCCGGCCAACCACCTTAACTGGTCGGCCTTCTTCCTGCTTTTTGGTCTCACTGAATGTGTTCCAGCTGTGCCAGCTGGGAGCCATTTGATGCATCCTCCATACACGTATATGGAGGATGTTTATTCTTGGTTTGAAGCTTCCAAGAGAAGCTTTGTCCTCTTTTCTCTATAAAGGGAGGCCTCCTCTTCCATTGCAAGGGTTGAAAACTTTGGTGAAGGCATACACTTATATCTCTCTATATCCATACACTTTGAGTCTTAAAAAGTGAGTGATTCTTGGCCATTAACACTACACCTCCAAGCACAACACCTCTACTACCATCCTAAGTACCTTGGAGCTGTTTTTCATAGGTTGAGAGCTCACTTTCTTGGTCCAGAGCTTGCTGCATTGCTGTGCTACAAGGGTAAGTCACCATTTTCCTCTTTGTAGCTTTATTTTGCTTCATTCTTTAGCCTTATTTGTAAGCATTTTTGGACTTCATCATAAACTAAAAAAAGTCTTATTTTAAGCTCCTCTTCAAGTTTGATTAAGGTCATTTTTATTTTGGGGGTCATCTACCCCCTTGCATGCTTCATTTCCTCATGTTTTGAGCTATGCATTAGAGCATTTGTGTTGGCCTTAGTTTGGTCTTTTAGCCACTAAAATCCAGCAGATTTTCAATGGCTAACATATGTCTTTGAGCTTCAAAATCAGAGAGGGGTGACCCTCTCACCCCTTGTTTTGTTTACTAGCTTTGTTGGCCTTACAGAGGAGCCCCTATTTGCATGTTTTGAAGCCATGTTTCAGGCCATTATTTGTGAGTTTTATGACCTGCATAAGCTCTGTCCAGAGCCCTTTTGGCTATTTTGAATGTCTATTATGCATGTGTAGAGTAATCTTATTCAAGGCCTTTCAAAAGGGCTTTTACTTGCATGCTTCCTAGCTTCATTTCAGGCCATTTTTGATGAGTTTTAGGGCCCTCATAACCTCTGTCTAGAGGTGGTTTTGCCATTTTGCATGTCTATCTTGCATGTGTAGAACAACCCCTTGCATGGCCCTCCAAAGGAGCCTATCATTCTTGCATGCATTGACTGAGTTTCAATGGGTTTTTGGGCATATTTTGGCATGGCATGCTTCTTTTTTTGGCTGGTTTGGTGAGCCCTCATATGCTTCATATAGTTGTAGTACAACTCATGGTTCACTAGCTTTCTTTGCATGCTTTGTTGACCCTTGATTCTAGCACATTTTGACTATGCCTTGAACTGATTTTGTGCATATTTTGGACTGCTTTAGCTCTATTTTTGGGTCTCATGGTTGAATGATGTTTTTTTTGCATGCTTGTAGTTCAATACACTTGCCTAGCTTTGAGATTTGAGGTCCATTGCATGCATATACTGAGGTGTTTTCACGCTTTGGGGTCATTTTGCATCATATTTCAGAGCCTATGTGAATGTCATATCCTCATGTTTTCTCCTCTTTAAGTGTGCTTGAGAGTTGTGCATGAATGCCTTGTTTTCGGACCATCGAATGAGCTCCATTTCTTTGCATTCCGAGCCATCATTTTAGGCCATTTCCCCACTATTTCAGACCTGCCTAGGGTCTGTTTGGGGTTTGTTTTGCCACTGGTGCATTGCTTTTTGTACCTCCAGGGTAACGCACTTCACTAGTTTCGGTATTCGGGCCATCTAGCTTGCATTGTGTGACATACTTGCATGTTTCGGGACCATCTTTTATGCCATTTCAGAGCTGTATCATGTGTCATCCTATGCCATATTTCATTTCTTGCCATGCCTTGTAGAGTTGCATGTTGTGCCTTAGGATCGGTCCTTTGCATTCGTGCATGCTTGCATGTATTTCGGTTGTCTCATTTTCATCATATGGCCACTGATGTAAGTGTGGCTGAGGTCCACTCATATTGGTGTAAGTCCATCTTGCATTTGTATATGCCATTTAGTTCATGTGCGCATGATAATCTCTGTAAGTCGCATTGTGTATGCCATCTCATTTGCATTATGTTTGGAGTAGGGTTAGTCCAAACACAGAAACGAGGGGCGTTTCGTACTCAAAGTGACGAAACGTGTCTCAATTTCCGGTCGCCGACACTCCGGATTACCCATGATGGAGTTTAGGCCTTGTTGTGTTTATGTGTGCATCCATTTCACATTGAGTCATGCAATTCGACTCTTCGGCCATCATGCATCGAGATGCGTGATTGGTGGCATGAGGATCGAGGTGTGCATACATATGTGAAAATACTTTGCCATGCCCCTTTCTTGCTCTCTGTTGCAGCAAACCAGAAATCAGCAGCCTTCTAGAGCTTTGCACAGCATTCCGGGATTAATTGCAAACAGAGGCAAATCGGGGCATCGCGAGGAATTTTCTGACAAAACGACCCGAGCACGCATGCATCTTTCATCATTCGAAACAAGAGCTGAGGCAGTCCATTTGATAGCTTGGATGCTAATTTATCCGCTTTCCTAGTTAATTTGTTAATTAATTAGGGTTTTGTAATATTTAATTATTTATTCGGACTGTATTACTTTTTTTGACCCTCTGAGCGAGGGCAATTGTGTAATAAGTGTGCATGTGTGTGATGTATGTCTTCCAACCCCATGTCTTTCTCCATTTTATTTACCAACTTATGATGGTTAGTTTAGGGCATGTTTCAATTAGCATACTTATGCTCGCATGTTTGCATCCATTCATCTGTCTTGCATGCACTAGGCTCGGCGCATCATACTAACTGCATCGTACTTCAATTCCAAGTTGAATACTGTAGACACCCCATTTTTGACTGCCCTTAAGACTTGGACGCGACTGATGGTTTACATGATGGAGAAAGGTGTGCATGGGAAAGGTTCAGTTTCTTCGGCAAGGAGAGAGTCAAAGCTCAACTTCATACCCCTTTTTGGACCAAAACAATCTTGATCAAAAGATTTTAGACCTTAAAACCCTCTCTTTCAAAGCATTTTTGAAATAAAGTTTCTATGATGTTCCGACGCTCGCATTTTGTTAAATGTTGCGCTTTTTGGTAAACCGAGCAAGGACAAAGTAGAAATGAATGAAAGAGAGATGAAATCTTTGAAAAATCTTTCAAAACACCTTACTTAGGGGTTTGAAGTTGAAGAAAAAAAGAGAAGAGGGAAGAAACCCAGTTGGGGGAGAAAATGGGCATGAACTGTTAAGAAAGAGTCGAGCAACCCTCGCCGAATCGGGCCTATTCATTTTCATACTTAGAATCAAGCTATGAGACCACCACCGTTGGAAAGAAGACTTCCAGGGCTTCATTTTGCACTCAAGAATCTCCTAAAGCCAATTCCGGACGAGGGAGATATGGTTGATTGAAGTAGGGCATCACTCCGGTTGGACCGAATCTGCGCGGCTTCACCAAAACAGGCATAACGTTTTGCAGAAGAGGAATTTTATTGCAAGGTTTGCGCCATTAGAAAGCTAACTTCTGGGGCTTCAATTTGGACAGCTGGCTGGCCACCATTGGACTTCCCAATCACAGGCCGGCCACCTTTCTTTCCGGCAGATCCATTTTTGTCCTGAAAAGTAGCAGGCCGGCCAGAAAAGATGGCAGGCCGGCCACCTGACCCTTTTGAACTGGCCGGCCGGCCAGGGAAGGTGGCCGACCGGCCACCTGAACCTTTTGCACTTGGCCGGCCATGTTTGCCCTCCTGAGTGTGTTCTAGTTGTGCCAGCTATTCTGCATTTGACCCACTGTCCGAAGGTCTTCCCTTTTGGTGGGAAATTTGAATTCATTTTTCCCCCCCTTTTCCCTTGGCCTCTCCTCTATATAACCAGCCCCTCCCCTTCATTTCTCAGGGTTACAAAATCAGCCAAGGCTTCCCCCTCCCTTCTCCCTCCATTTTCACTATTCAAAGCTCCAAAACCCTAAGATTCTTCACCATTTACACATCAACCCATAGCACAACACCTCCACACTCCATTCCAGCCCCTTGAAGCTGATTTTCAGAGGTTGAAAACTCAGAAGTTTGGTCCAAAAGCTGCTGGTTCATTGCTCTTCAAGGGTAAGCATACATTTCCTTTAAACTTGCATCTTTTTGCTTCATTTATAATCCATACTTACAAGCATTTTTGGGCTCCAACCCAAACTAGAAATAGTCTTATTTTGAGCTTATCTTCATGTTTGATCAAGGGTTTTTCTCTGTTTGAAGCCACCTGCTACCTCTTTCCATTTATCTCTCTTTTAGGGCTATTTCTTGCATGATATGTTACCCTTGTTTGTAAGCATTTTTGGGCTTTGAGACAAACTGCAAAGTGCTTTATTTTGATCCCCTCTTCAACTTTGGTGAAGGGCTCATCACTGTTTGAGGCCAGCTACTGCCTCTTTCTTTCTATCTCTCTTTTAGCGCCATTTTTACATGATACTGTAGCCCTACTTGTGAGCATATTTGAGACTTACCATAAACTGGAAAGTATCTTGTTTTGAGCCCCTCTTCAACTTTACTGAAGGGCTCTCCTCTGTTTGAGATCATTTACTGCCATGTTTGATCAATCTCTCTTTTGGGGCTTTTTTTTGCATGATACATTAGCCCTATTTGTGAGCCTTTTTGGACCTCGGCCTAAACTGAAAAAAGTCTTTTTTTGACATCATATTCATGTTTGATTAAGGCCTATTCTCTTTTTGGGGTCATCCTCCCCTATGCATGCTTCATTCTTCCATGATTAGGGCCATACATGTGAGCATTTGCATTGGCCTTGTTTTGGCCTCTTAGCCACTGAAATCTAGTGGATTTTCAGTGGATTTGATGCATTTTTGAACCTCAAAATCAGAGGGGGGTCCCCCCCTCTCACCTTGTTTTGTTTGATGGCCTTTTTGGCCTTCCAAAGAGGCCCTATCTTGCATGCCTTGTTGACTGATTTCAGGGCCAATTTGGTGAGTTTTAGGGCTATCATATTTGATTTTTAGAGTTGTTTGTGCCATGCTAAGTGTCCTTGATGCATGTGCTTAATAACCCCTTTGTATGCCCTCGAAAAGAACCCATCATTTGTGCATGTGTTGGTTGCATTTCAAAGGTTATTTGGGCATATTTTGGCATGTTTAGTTCACTGATTTTTTCTGGTTTGGTGAGTTATCACTTGTTTCATGTACTTGCCATGTAACCCATGTTTGATAGTCAAAATTGCATGCTATGTTAGGCCATCTTGCTAGCATCTTTTGGCCATGCTTTGAACTAGAAATGTTCATGTTTTGGGACTGCCTTGGTTCTGTCTTCATGCTTCATGCTCAAATAATGCATGCTTTGTATAGCTATAGGTCAATACATGTGCCTAGTTTTGTGTTTCAGGACCATTCCATGCATCGGGTGACATATATCCATGATTCGGGGTCATTTTGCATCACATTTTAGTACTGGAATTTGCATGTTTGAATGCCATGTTTCATGCCTTGCCATGCCTTGTTAGAGTGGCATTTGTGCCTTAGGATCGGTCCTCGGTTTGCGTGCATGTGTGCACGCATCTCGAGTGTCTCATTTTCATCTCATGGCCACTGATGTGAGTGTGGCTGAGGTCCACTCATGTTGGTGTAAGTCCATCATGCATTGCGTATGCCATTTCAAATTCATAGCATTGCGTATGCTAGGTTGTATGTTAGAGCATCGTGTATGCCGTGTTACATCGTTGTAGACACCCCATTTTTGACCGTCCTCAAGACTTGGACGTCACTGTTGGAACGCTCGGTGATTATCCATGTTTGTGTTCGTTTTGAGTTCCCGGAGGTTCCGGCT